>SRQA01000820.1:0-16049 GCA_018360365.1 Claviceps citrina | reverse complement strand
TTAGAAGATACAACTGAATAGAACCCCCTTATGTGTACACACCTTTTACCTACGGTTACGCGTAACCCACAGGTATCTTTTACCTGTGCTCATCCAACACTTAACTATATTAATATAACCCTAACTATATAAGGTAATACCCTTATAGCTATATAATAGTGCCTTAATGCTATATAGGAGCAGGAAGACGCTACTATAGCTATAATTTAGGCTATATAGGCTACTACTAACTATATAATCTAATTTGCTATTACTACTACCTTAGCTATATCCCTTCCCTTACTTACTAATATAACCCTCCCTTCTAGAGTAACTAACCTTCCTTTACCTCCTACTGCGCTCCTAGTTTACTATAAGCTAATTCTAACTAGCTCTCCTTATAATAGCAAATAATTTACTTTTAATACCTAGCGCTTCTTTATAGTATATAAGCTATAGGCAGATTATAACTTTATTAATTTTACTATAAACTAGTAAATGTTTATTTACTAAAACCTCTTATTTTTTATTTAGGCTAAGATTGCCTTATTTTTTAAGAAAGGGGATTTTATCTACTATAACCTAGCTGCTTTTCTAGACTATCTCTCTAAGCTTTACTCTAACCCTTATTACTATAAGATAGCCCTTACTAAACTTAACTAAATAAAGTAGGCTAGTAATAAATCCTTCTTTACCTTCTTTATTTACTTTAAGTAAAAACTCTCCCTTACTAGTAGTATAAGCTAGAATAATAAGGTCTATCTTACTAAGCTATACTATATACTTAATAAGTAAATATATAGTATATGTATTAGCTATAATATCTCTTATAATAGCTATAATACTATTATAAAGTAATACTACACTATTACCCTAGACCTTAAGACCTTTATACTTAAGGATTACTTCTATACTAAGTATCTAATAAATCCTCTAGCCTAGTATTACTATACTACTAACTATAAGGGGGATATAGCTATATCTAGGGTAAATACTATAGGAACCTAGGGTAAGGGTAGGAAGAAAAAGAAGCTAAAGGCTAAGAATATAGCCTTGCCCTTTACTTAGGCATAAGCTAAGTAAGTAACTAACTAGGAAATAGCGCATTACTAGGAGTCTAGTACTTGCCTATACTATAGAGAGATAGGTTATATAGCTTATAACTACTCCCTCCTTCCCCTTTTTTAGCCTAAGGTTTATATTTAATAGGCTATTACTAAGGCTAATAACTATAAGTATAAGGAGGAGGAGAAGGATAGAATAGAAAAAAACTAGCCCTTATAGCAAGTCTTATATAAGGGCTTCTAGGCTTTATTATATAGTAGACTCTAGGTTAGAAGGAGGTAGAGTTAATAAAGTATAATAAAATTTATAAATATATAAATTACTTAGTATTCTTTATTCTTATTCTCTTTAACTTATCCTCCTTTATAAATACCCTAATTAACTATAGCTATAAGTGTTATAGTACTATTAGTAAGTCTACTACTTAATAGCTAGGCCTTAAGCTTATTTAGCTGCCTTTAAGGCACTAGGTAAGGACTACTATTAAGGTTTAATAGTAGGGATAATAGGCACTTAAGAGGGAGTCTAGTATTACTTACCTTGCCTAGGCTATAATTAATATTAATAGCTAGTAGTTATTTATCTGCCTTTATATAGTTCTAGGCCTTGCCTAGGATATAATCTTTAGCTTACTATAAATAAAATACTATAACATTACCCTTTATACTACTTAGTAGGAGCTAATAGTAGGCATAGCGGAAGGCCTTATAGTATAGGAGTCCTTAAGTTATGCCTAGGGCAAGGCTATATAGGGTATAATAGGGTTTGCCTTTATAGCTATAGCTAAGTAAGCTTGCTACCTTTAGGATATAACTATTTAGTTTGTAGGCACTAGCTTGTGTAAGTTAATATCTATCCTTTAGGTTACTATACCTAAGTTATAGCCTAAGAACTCTTATATAGCCCTGCTAGCTAAGCTTTATAACTTTACTAATCTTTTTAATAAGTCTAAGGTAGATGCTTTCCTACCCTATTATAGTACCTTAGATTACTATATTTATTTTTATAAGTCTTTTAATAAGTCCCTCCCCTCTCTCCCTTAGGGCTTATTATACTCTATGCCTTAGGACTAGTTACTTAAACTCTAGCAGTAGCTTATAAAGCTCTTAGATAAGGGATAAATTTAAGCTAGCTTTTCTTTAGTAGCTACTCTAGTCCTCTTAGTTAAGAAGGCTAGTAAGGGCTAGTAGTTTTGCGTGGATTACTATGCTCTTAATAAAATTATAAAGTAGGACTACTACCTATTACCTCTTATTAAGGAAACCCTTTGCTCTCTAGCCTATATATAATAGTTTACTAAGGTAGATGTTTAGGCAGCTTTTTATAAGCTATAGGTTACTAAGGGGGATAAGGCTCTTATAGCATTCTAAATATAGTTTAGGCTATTTAAGTGGCTTGTCTGCCCCTTTAGCCTAGCGGGTGCGCCTACTACTTTCTAGTGTTATATTAATAACGCCCTTAGTAATACCCTTAGTAACTTTATTATAGCATACTTAAATAATATCCTAGTTTATTCTAGTAGCTTAAGGCGTAACTATTTGCAGAAGGTTTATATAGTTTTTAGCCGCCTATAGGCAGCAGGCCTTTACCTTAACCTTAATAAGTCTGTCTTTACTACCTAATAAGTCTACTACCTTAGGTATATTATTATAGTAAGTAAGAGTATGCGCCCTAACCCTGCTAAGGTCTAGGCTATTTAGAACTAGGTAGCCCTAATAAAGCTATAGGGTATATGTAGCTTCCTTAGTTTTATAAATTTTTACTATAACTTTATTCTAAATTTCTCCTAAGTTACTAACCCCTTTTATAATCTTATAAAAAAGGGCATTCCCTTTATTTAGGGGCAGTAGGAGGCTTATGCTTTTAATAAGCTTAAGCGCCTCTTTATCTTAGACCTAATCCTAGCTTAATAGGACCCTAACTAGGATATAATAGTTAAGGCAAACTACTTTAGTATTGCCCTTAGTAGTTGCCTCCTCTAGCTTTAGATAAATAGTATTTAGTACCCTATTACCTACTACTTAGCTTAGCTAACCCCCCCTTAGTAAAACTATACTATTTATAATAAGAAGCTCCTAGCTATTATCTCCTGCCTTAAGGTATAGTTAGCTAAGCTTTAGGGTGTTTCTAAGCCCTTTACTATTTACACTAACTATAAGAGCCTTAAGTACTTTATAACCCCTAAAATTATAACTAAGCATTAGGCTTACTAGGCTAAGATACTCTTATAGTATTATTACTACCTATAGTACTAACTTGTATAGCACTAGTAGTATACTAATACACTCTCCTAATAAGGCTAGGATAAGGTAGGGCTAACCTTATAGTATAGCTGCCTCCTTTAACCTTTATTTATCTAGGCTATTTTTATAAATAACCCTAACCCTTTTAGCACTAATATTACGCTACCTTTTAGTAACTAGGTTTTTTCCTCTCCCTACCTTTAGGCACTTAAAGATATAGTAATTACTTATAATATAGTATACTACTACTGCCTTGCTACTATTTATAGGAATGCATAGTAATTCCTTATAAAGGCTAAGATAAGAGAGTAGATTATAAACTATAGTATTAGCGCTTATAGGGTACTTTAGTTTTATAGCTAGACATAGGTGCCTTAATAGAAGCTATTAATAACCACCCTTATCTAGGAGTGCTATAAGTTACTAGTAGTAGGCTATCTAGGTTATAATACTACCTTCTAGACCCTTTAGTAATAGTTTTACTAGGCAGGCATATTCTAGGATATTGCTTACTATATCTAGAATTATTACTACTATAGTAGCTATAAAAGCTACTAGTAGTAGCAGGGCCTTCTAAAACCCCTCCCTATCCCTAACTACTTCTAGTCCTAGATCTTAGTTAACTTTATAATAGGCCTGCCTATACGTAGGCTATCTAATTCCTCTTCCCTTATAGTAATTACAAACTGCCTTTCTAAGTTTATTTAGCTTAAGGCTATAACTAGTATCTTTACTAAGGCATGTATAAAGAGGTTTAAGACATACTAATAGTAGTTCTATAGGTTCCCTACCTTTATTATTACTAACTATAGTTTAGACTAGCTAAGTAAGTTCTAGACTACCTTATACTTAATTATTAAGACTAAATAGTTACTTTCTACCTCCTACTACCCCTAGACTAATAGGGGCATAGAGTAGGCTAACTAGAAGGTATAGGCTATCCTATATTTTTATATTTCCTTCTTATAGTTTAATTAGCCTAAGCACCTAGTAGCGTGCTAGCTTACACTTAATAATTAGGCTTCCTTTATTACTAGCTTTAGTCTAAACTAGCTACTTTATAAATATAATATTAATCTAGTCTAGGTTTTTATAGACCTTACTTCTAGCGCTACTATAAGCATAGGATAGGCAGCCTAGTTTACCTTATAACTTTAGGAGGCTTCTAAGCTAGCCTAGGTAGCTATTACCTTTGCTTAGTAATAATAACAGGATAGTATAGCTGCCTCCTATTGCCTTATAGAGCGGTTCTAGGTTAGGAATTAGGTATAGCTCTCCCTTTACTATATTAAAACTAACTACCCCTTTAAGAAGCTAGACTAGGTAGTAGCTAAGTATTATATTATAGCTATCCCTATACTACTAATAGTTTATCTTAATATGCCCTAGGGTATTTACCTTATCTTTTATATTAACCTTATTAAGCACGCTACTACTAATTTGCTCCCTAGTTAGCCCTAGTATAATATATACCTAGGGCCTGCGTAAGTATAGAATAATAAGGATAATAAGCTTTATAAGGAATACTAAGTTAAGAAGGTACTAGCAGCCTATAATACATAGGGCTATAGGCACTATTAGGATATTCTTATTAAATAAGTAGGATACTTAATACTAATATAAAAGCTACTTAAGAACCTAGTAAATACATAAGCCCTAGCAAACTATAAGGCAGAATAAGGTAGTATATAGTATAATAATAGTCCTTAATAAGTTCTTAAATAAGGTTCTCTTATAAAGCTATATATATTTACTACTTAAGGCCTAACTTACCCCTAATTAGTCTCCTTCCCCCTCTTTTCTACCTACCTTTCTTTCTCCCCTACCTTAGTAAACCTTATATTAGTTACTAGGCAACTCTAGGAGTAGCTTATTATTATAAGGGTTAGGGGAGGGAGTGTTATACTATATTTAGAATAGCGCTATTAAGATTACTTATATATCCCTCTTATCTCTCTCTTAGTAATATTAATAGCTCTCTAGCATATGCCCTTATAGGGTATGTTAGGGGCATTAGAAGGTATTTAGTAATTCCTTTACTTATAAGCTAGGCTTATAGGATTACTATAGTAGCTATATAATGCTTTATAGTATTACTATCTACTCCTCTATAGCCCTTTATATAGCCTTAAAGGACTATATAATATGCTACTAATAGCTAGCTATAGCCTAGGTATTTTGCTTCCCTTATATAAATAGTATGCTTCTAAGCTAGGCAAGGGGTTAGACTAGTAGCTATATAGCGCCCTAGATAAGGGCGCTAGAGGATATAAAAAATAGGTTAGTAGCTATATTACTAGGTAGTATAGGTATAGCACTCCTTATAATAAGCATGTTATTAGCAGGTATAGTAGTAGCAGGGGCGTTATAAATAGTTTAGATAATAACTAGGGTATACTTAGCATAGTAGTATAGGTTAGTAAATCTATTACCTAGGGCATAGAATTTAGGTATTAAGATAGTAGCTATCTAGATCTACTAGGTCCCCTTATAATATACCTCTAGTGTAATAATAGCACAGCCCCTAGCTATAGCTTATATTAGGGCGTGTATAGTATGCTTAATATAAGGATTAGCCACTAGCATACGCGTGTTCTATACGTATTTCTAGCAGCCCTTCTAGTAGCTTTTATATAACTTCTCGCAGGGACTATGCTTATAGTCTAGTCTGCCTAATTAAATAGTAATAAGGATATACTAAATATAGGGTAGGTTAATAGTTATAAGCATAGTATTACCCTCCTTATTAGAGTCTCCTTCTATAATAAACTTACCTAGGGCCTATGCCTAGTACTAGTATAAGAGTAGGATATTACCCTATACACTAAGAGGTAGTTATAGGGGCTAGCATAGCACGCCTAGGGGAGGCTGTAGTAGCTATAGGTATATATAGGTAGCTAGGGCAGGCAGGGGCTACTTACTAATATTCTAAAAGCTATATAAGGGAAATAATGCCTAGGTATAGCCTAGGTAGTATAGTAGTAGTAGGTACTATAGTAGTAGCAGGCCTTAGGGTAGCTATAATATAGTAAGTAACTAAGCGTAGGATTTAGTAATATAAAGTAGGCTTAGGTATAATAATAAGTCTATAAGAAGGTAATAAGTAATAAAATAAAAACTCTTTATAATAAGAGAAATAAAGGAGGATAGTTAGCAGGACTTTAGGGGCGGATAAAACAAGGTTTTTATACCTCTAATAGGCGTCTAATATAGTGTTATTTAGTCTAGGTATTACGCGCGAATAATAATAATTATAGGTTTTTATAATACTAGCTAGCTATACTAGCTATTAATAGCTTGCTTCTTATGCCTAATATAGGCGCCTTACTCTAACTAGGTACTAATATTAGGCAGGTTGCTTAGACATAGTCTAACCACTAGTAACTATTAATAGCCTATGTCTTGCTTTTGTGCTAGCTATTTAGTATAGCGTGTTATGCCTACACCACGCTTATTATGTTTACTATATTACTTATTTACACTACCTAGCAGGGTTTATAGTTTTATTTAGTTTTATATCCCTTTATCTTAGTTTACTACCTATCCCTAGACTATCTCCTTAACTTACTAGTCTAGTGCCTATCCTAGCTAGGCTAGCTTACCTCCCCTAATAGCATTTAATATAATAGGGATGTTTTGTTTCTTAATTTACTTACCTATAGCTTTTTCTTACTAACCTAACGCTTTTATGTAAGCAGTGTCTACATAGCATAGCCACTGCCTAGGGCAGAAGGCTATATAATAGTATTAGGCTTTGCCTAATATAGGGCTAATATAAGTATATATTAGTAGTTATGCGCACCTTGCCTTACGCGTAGGGCTTACATATAATAACAGGGGGGTATCTATAGCAAGGGTATAAAGGGGGCATAACAGGGTCTTTATATTACCTTTCCTTCCTTTCTCTTTATGTTTTTTAATAGCATTCCGATGCCTATTAGCAGTAGCAATAGGGCCAGTCCATAACATAGGTTAGCTTAATCTTTTAAGCCTGCCTAAAAGATAGCTATTTTATACCCTTGCTAACTACTATGCTCTTTCTCTTTAGAAGAATAACTATAAAAGACCCCTTTATTTAATAATAGACTAATTAATTAATTAGTTAAGATAATAAACTCTAATAATAATAACTCTATAGTAGGAAGTATCCCTAACCTCCCCTAAGCTATAGAACGCTTTAAAGATATTATTAACCCTAATTAGCATATTTAGAAGACTAATTACCTAATCCCTGCCCTTTACTTAGAAAAGGAAATTACTAGTAGAATTGCTTAATTTATTTATAACATAAAAGTAAAGGATATTTATAGCAAGGCCCTTTAGCTAGAATTTATTAGCAAATTTAGCTAATAGTTAGAAAACACCTATAAGAAACTCCTAGCACCCCTTATAGAAGCCCTCTAAATCTTTCTAGAAAGAAGGGGCATTTACTTTATAAATAATAAAAGCCTAATTACCTAAAAACTTAAGATAATAGCCCTAGCCCCCTTAATGCCTTAACCCCCTAGAGCAGAAAAGACTATAACCTTATAAACCTCTTAAACTACTTAATTATTAATAGAAGAAAGAGGCAGAAGCTGCCTACCCCTTATAAAGATAACTTAAAGCTACCTTAACTCTCTTACACAAGAAACTATATAAGAGGTCTTATACTCTCTTAGAAAGATCCCCTCCCTGCCCCCTATAATAGCTATAAAAGACTCTAAGCAAGAATACCTATAAGCTTTATAATCTACCCTAATGCCCTCTAATCCCTTTAAGGTATTACTTCTACCTCTAGAGATATAAAGACCCTCTAAAGGAATATATAAGGAGCCTATAAGATTAATTAATTTGTTAGTAGTAATTACAAAAAAAATTATAAACCTTTATAAAGTCTACTCTAATAATAATAAGTATAGCAGAGACCTTTATAACTTCTTTTATAATAAATATAGTATATTCCTTACCCTTTGTAACTAACTTAATATCCCTAAGGATGCTTTTTATAAGGCCTTCCCTATAATACTTAAGGGTAATATAGCTATATATTATAAAGACTATATCTAAGGCCTAGGGATAACTTTTAATAAAATAGTATAATTTGTTAGAGAATGCTTTAAAACCTAGAATACAGGCTAAGTTTACTAGACAGACCTTAGGACTATTACACTTTATAAGGTAATAACTAAGAACCCTAAAAAGAGCATAACTAAGGCTCTTAACCTCCTTACTAACTAGATCCTTAAGATTTATTATAGACTTTAAGGAAGCTATATTAATAATATAAAAATATAAAACACCCTTCTTACTACTATTAATAACATCCCTAAATATAGCTATGCTATTTATAATAGCTACTTAATATATAAAGACCTTATTACTAAGATCTAGAAATCTATTAGAATTACTAAGAAGGATAAACGCCTTAAATACAGTAGATTCCTTTAGTATAACAAGACTCTAAGATATAAGACTCTGCGATTGTCACCTGCTTTCTATATTAACCATAAGTTTAGCTAGAGCTATAGCTATACTTTATAAGGTATATAATAAAGAAAGACCTTATAATACTATATTTATAGCAAAGAAGGATACTAGTTTACAAAGCATTTCTCTTAAGAGTGTTAAAACGCTAGATCTAATTAGAACTATCTTCTAATATATTATAATAAGCCTATAGACTAAAAGTAGTAGTAATTCCTTCTTAATATTACAGGATTATATAATTCTAACCTTAATAACCTTAACTTAGAAAAGATTTATAATATAATTTATAAGACTAAAGTTATAATAGCTGCTACTACTACCTAGTCCTCCCTAACCCCTTAGAGATAGCCTAACCCTAATACCTCTAATAATAATGCCCCTATAATGTTATAATTCCTTACCTATGCCCTTAAGACCTTTATATTATTTTCTAAAGTGCCTAAAGGCATAGAAATTATTAAATTTCTTTATTATAAAGCTTTATACTATACTCTCTCTTAGAGAGATCCCTATATTAATATTACTGCTAATGTTACTAATAATATAATTACTGCTAATTATATAGCAGAATTACGCTATTCTAGTAAGATTTTCTATAGTATCCTACTAGATACTAGTGCCTTAGGGGTCTTAATAGCTAGGATACCCTAGGTTAAGGCTTTGTGGCGCTTAATACTATAGTTGCGGATTAATAAGGCTTAATAATATAAGATTAGCTTTAGAGTAGGAAAAGCCCTCTTTAAAAGCGTCCTTTGCGTGCTAACTATACTTAAAGATATTAACTTTTATATTCTGCTTATAAACACTCCCTTCTTATATTATATTATAAATATAAACTAGATCAGCGTAAGGCTAGATAATTTACAAAATATACTAATCTAAGGGACTAAAGAGGTCCCTGTAACCTAATAATAAGATTACCTATAGTAGTATCTAGAGCCTAAGCTAGCGGTTGCCTTTTACCTTATAGAGAAAGAGCTCTGTTAGCTTTACTACTAATTTAGCTACCCCTCTATAGCTTGCCTATTAAAGATCTTAAACTAGGCTAATAAGGAATTTAACCCTTGCCTTCTTATAAAACTTATAAGGTTCTGTGAGTAATATTAACTTAAGGAGAAGGGACTAGGCAGGTTTAAGTTTACACTATAAGAGGACTATAACTTTAACTATAAGATCTTTATGAATATCCTTTATATTAATAGTAAGCTAGTCCTTTATATTATTAACACTACAACTGCCTTCTAAGCCACGCGCTTCTTAGATCTAAAGAAGTAGACTATAAAGGATATTTAGGATACTATTTAATCTTACTAGATTAATTTATATCTTAGCCTGCTAGATTAGATATCTTATAATACTAGAAAGAACTTTGCATTAGCGGAATTCTATTAATATGCCTAATCCCTAGCTATTAATATTAATAAAGTTACTATTAAATCCTATAATAGCATTAGCAAGGTTAAGAGATATTACAGCCTGCTCTAAAGAGCCTATAATATCCTTAAAGGTAAATTAGAAACCTACTTACTGCCTAATAAGATGCTTTAAATAGCTATAAAGGCTATCAATAATTCTATAGGCCTTAATAGCCTTATGCTAACCCTCCTTATGTTTAGCATATACCTGCGCTTATTACATAACTTATTACCTTTCTTTTCTATTATATAATATACTAAAGCTATCTATAAGGCTATATTTAATGCCTGCAAGGCTACGGCAAAGCGTTAAGTACAAGATGCCCTTGCCCTCTATAATAGACCTATAACCTTTCTAACTTATTATCTCCTATTATAATTAGATATTTAGGTCTAGCGTAAGAAAGATAGCTAGTAAGGACCCTTTAAGCTCTTGTTTACTAAAGGAGAGACCTATATAGTAGAAATGCCTTATAGCCTAGCCTAATTTAGCATTATATTTATTAAGCCCTTCCTTTATAATATATCCCTTAAGGAAGAAGCCCTTTAAATTATTAAACTACTTAATTTTATAAACCTAGAGGCTTATAATAATAATAATATTACTACTTACGCTAATAGTACTAATAAAGGCGCTAACTATGCTATACTAACTAACACTAGTAGCAGCCCTCCTGTAAAGAGAGGCTGCGGAAGGCCTTATAAGATTAGATTCCTTAATAAAGAGGTCTAATTAACTACAAACCTAGTACCTACTATAATACTAGAGCAGAATAAAGCTATAGAAGGCTTATAAGAGATTATAACCCCTTAGGTAAAGAGAGGCTATAAATGTTTATAAAAGACCCCTCTAATTAATAAAGACTTTATAGAGATTGTGTTTTTTAAGGTATTCCTTATGTATAGAGGCATTATAGCCTTCCTCTTTACTAAAGAAAAGGCAGATATAGCTCTAGCAAATAATTTACGCTAATAAGGAAAGATTATAATCCTAGGCAAGCCTTTTAAGCTCTCTAACTATAAGGAAATTAAGGCTTTGCTAGCCTATAATATCTTTTGCTTTAAACCCTTTAACTTATGTAAACATAGCGCGGAATGTATCTTTAAGAGCTGCCTTATAAGAGAGATTAAGGGCAAAGGCACTAATAAACTATATAAGAAATCCTGCCTTATAATCTAAGGCTATAATAATACTAGCAAAGAGACTATCTTAATACAATTCCTAATACTTTAATGCGTAAGCTAGAGGCTTATTATAGCCCTTGCCCCTTTACTTAGTAAGAGAGATATTTATATATGGATTTGTGATATTACACAGGCATACGTATAGTTAAACACTACCCTTAATTATATAATACTAGCGCACCTCCCTAGAGAAATTAAAGACTAGTATCCCTAAGGTATAATTATAGTAGTAATTAGACCCCTTTATAGTATTATAAAAGCTAGCATATATTAGTAGGTAATATACTTTATACACTATTATAAGAAGCTTAGTATAATAACCTCTTTATATAATCCCTGTATGCTTATTACTACTTTTAATAATGCCTTTAGTATTATAGGCATACAAACAAATAATACCCTTATCCTTAGTAACTAGCCTTTCTCTAACTATAAGGAAGATTAATTAATTAAGGCTAATTTTACTATAAAGCCTAAAGAGAAGCTTACGCTAAATAACGCACTTCTCTTTAATAGTTATAAGCTAACGCTCTTAATAGATTTTATAATATATTTATAGTAAAAAGGTTAAGCCTCTAAACTTAAGCTAATTAACCCCTTTTTAAAGACTGCCTAGAAGGAATATGTAAAGTAAAGAGCCTATAAAGCGTATATTATAATAATATACTAACCTAAAGCTTTATTTAACTTATCTACTACTGCCTAAAAACAGTAACCTAACGCTAATAATATTAAGGCCCTTAATAAGAGAATTAAGTAGTAAATATAGCACACAGACTAAGGATTAATATATATACTACTTAATCTTATAACTTTAAAGCTCTTTGTTTTTGTTAATAGCTCCTTTGTAAATAACTATAATTATAGCTTATAGATTAGGTACGTTATTATAATTAGTAACGAAAGCTCCCTTTATAATAATAATATAGAGTTTATATTTAAAGGTAATATTATTATGTATAGCTTTATAAAGTGTAAGTGTGTTATTTAAAGCGCACTAGCTTCTAAGCTTTATAGTATAGTTTAAGGCGTTCATATAGCTTATGCAATTAGCATAACCCTAAATATAATTATAACCTAGCTTTCTTTGCTTAATATCCCTCTTATTCTCTGCACTAACTCTTATTCCCTTTATAAGTGCCTTGTTAAGCTTAGTACTATAAAAGAGAAGCGCCTTATAATTAATATTATAGCCCTAAGGTAATTATACAAGCGCTGTAAGATCTTTAAGATCTAATAGATCCTTAGGAAGGATAACCTAGCTAATATAATAATAAAGTTATTGCTAAATTATATACTTAAGGCTCTTATTAATAATAATAAAGTTATAATTTAGCTTAAAGGCTAGTTTTAGTGCATGCTATAACTATAGAATTAATCTAATATATAGGATATTATTTAATCTTATAATACTAGAAAATATACTCTTTTTTCTTCTTTTTTTGTCTTATCTTTATATATATAACCCTTTAACCTTTCCTATATTATTACTATAGAAGAGCTAGAGGACTAGGATTTTTCGCTACTACCGCCGCACTACTTAAGATCTTTATATCTAAATCTACTAGCCGTAGCTACTATGCTTAAGATTTATATATCTTAAGTAGCTCCCTTTTATTATATATAATTATAATAACTTTTATAATAAAAAGAGAGAATTCCTAGTATTAGAATTATTATATATATTATAGGTTAACCTTATGTGAGGTGCGGCCCCACAAGACAGGCCACGCCGGATTGCCCGGCGACGTCACGGAGAATCCCTAGCTAATGCCTAGGGCTTGCGCACGCGGCTAGTATATTTAGCGACGCGTGCGCGCACTATTTTTGCTTAGTAAGCTTAAGTCCTTTTATTATATAATATATGCCTGTTCGCTACTGCCTAGCTATAATATTTCTTATAATTCTTAAGCTTTAACCCTAGCTACCTAGTAGTAAAGATAGTACTTATAATAAGATCTATAACTAAATTAGGGGATAATATATATTTAGCACCTTCTAAAACGCTACCTTTAGTATTATATAATAGCTTTAGCCTTACTCTAATAAAGTTATCTATAGGCTAAGACCTTAAGACTACTAAGTAAGCTATTTATAAGCAAATTACCTAGCTTAAGATCCTTAAATAACTTTAGGAATAGGAAAAGGAATTACTTTAGTAACTTAGTATATATAAAAACCTGCCTAAACGCTAGTAATACTATAATAATTCCTCTAATAGTAAAAGAGGAGAAGTTAAAGTTAGGAATATTATAAAGCTTACTTACTTTACTAACCTATAGAAATATAAAATCTAGATTAATAACCTAAACTATGCTTTTAATAAAGCAAAACATAAGTATTAACATAACTACTAGAAAATCCTTTTTACTCTTAGTAATATAAACTAAGTCTATAGGGTAAGATAGGACTAATTTATTAGCAAAAAGATTATAAAGAAGTAGGATTACTTTACTAATAACTAGGGCAGCTTCTAGGAGTAGACTCTTACACTACTTTAAGATTCTGTAAATTATAACGCTTAAATTACCTTATAGCTTAAGAAAGCATACTAATAAGATTAGCAGAGCCTTATAGACTTTAGTATCTACCTTAATTCCCTAGAGAATTACCTTAAAAAAGTAAGTAAAAAGTCCTAGGCTCTTACCTTCTTTGTAAAACTATAGCCTAAATTATAAAACTATATAAATCTACATACCTTTATTACTAGTAAGATACGTAAGGAAGTTATAATAATTATATAATAATTCTAGAAGGTAATGCTATTTTTTAAGAATAAGCAAAAAGCTACTAATTCCTAGGATTATAACTAGTGAAAGGGATAATAATAAAACTACTAATTAAAATACCTATAATAGCAAGCCTCTAATAAAAGCCTTGCTATAGAGCCTAATAAGAATAAGGTTTATAATAAGCTAGATTAACTAAATAACCGCCGCTGCTATAATTATAGTAATAATAGCTATATTGCTTAGTACTGTAATAAGCTAGCAAAAGACTAGGAAAACTACTAGCAGCGAAGGTAAATGCCCTAACCTCTGCTACTAATACCTAAATACCTATAGGATATAGATTTTGTGTTCTAGTATTTATAAAGGGGCAAAACATTACTAAAACGTTTATAAACCTAGATAGTTACTTTAATATTAATATTATAAGTATTAAGTTTACGTAATAATACTAACTAAAAAAAGCCTAAGTAATAGCCCCTCTCCTTAAGGCTATAGGGAATCTTATAATACCTTAATATAGGGTGTATTATATACTACTTACCCTAAAAGACTTAAAGGGTTAAGAGAGAGACCTTACTATTAACTATATTACTATTAATAGGGACCTAAAACCTAAGGGAAGTCCTATATTAATTAAAATACACACCCTTACAAAGGAATAAGTATACTTATTTTTATATAGTTAAGAGTAGTAGTTTAAGCTTAGTTAAGATAAGTTAAAAATTTTAACCCCTTATTATTTTGCTAAGAAATTATAATAAGAAGCAGTAGTATTTGCTATAGAATCCCTTAATAGCTTTATTTCCTTTAGAGATAAAGAAGTTACTAATACCTTTAGTAGTGCTAATACTATCCTAAATAAACTCTAGGAGTTTTAGGATATATTTACCTTTAATAAAGCTAGACTACTATTATCTTAAAAGGAAATAGACTATACTATTAACCTTCTCCTAGACACTATGCCTTTATATAGTTTTATATACCCTCTCTTATAAGCAGAACTTAAGGAGCTCTAGGACTATATCTAAGATAACCTAGTAAAAGGGCGTATAAGACCCTTAAAAAGCCTTATAAGTATACTAATCCTCTTTATCCTAAAGAAAGATAAAATACTCTAACTTTATGTGGACTATTAGGGAATTAATAAGATTACACTTAAGAATTGCTATGCTTTACCCCTTATTTTAGAGATCCTTAACTACTACTAGGGTATAAAATACTTTTCTAAAATTAATATTAAAAATACCTACTACTAGATCTAAATAAAAGCTAGTAATAAGTAAAAGACTACTTTCTAAACCTGCTATAGACACTTTAAATACCTTATTATACTATTTAGCCTTATTAATGCCCTAGCTATGTTTTAAAACTATATTTACTAAGCTCTTTATAGACTAATAGACACTATTTGTATAGTGTATCTAGATAATATCCTTATTTTCTCTAAAACCTAAGAAGCATATATAAAATATATTAAACAGGTCCTTAAATACATAAGAGAGGCAAAGCTATACGCAAAACCTTCTAAGTGTACCTTTTACTAAGACTTAGTAGAATTCCTAGAATTTATCCTATTAATTACTAGCATTTTAATAGACCCTAAAAGGGTTAAGACTATATAAGATTAGCAAGAGCTAAAGAGCTTTTAGGATATATAAGTATTCCTTAAATTCTATAATTTTTACTAATGCTTTATATACTAATACTCTAGTATTATAGCACCTTTTAACACACTTATAAAGGGTAGCTAGAATAGCATATAAAAGGGTACCTTCTAATTTAGACTAGCTAAAAAGATAGCGTTTATATAGCTAAAAGCTGCCTTCTAGAAGGCCCCTCTCCTTTATTACTATAACCTTAATAAGTAGGTCTAAATTAAAACAAATACTTTAGTCTTTATAATAGCTAGTATTATCTTATAGCTAGATAATAATAGGTAATACTACCCTATAGCATTCTAG
>SRQA01000082.1:0-41974 GCA_018360365.1 Claviceps citrina | reverse complement strand
CGCCGCCACCTCCGCATCTTGCCTCTCCCTGCGCGCTCTATCCCTCTGCGCAACAAGCTCCCTCTCGGCCCGCATCGCCCTCTCCCGGCGCTGCTCAATGTCCTCCCGCCTGACGACCCGCCTCAGCGCCTCCCCCGCCTGCACCAGCCCGTCGATGCTGATGGCGTGCTCCGTCATGTGGTGGTTGATGTACGTGTACACCCCGGCCGACGTGTCGCACCGCAGCAGGTTGCTCTCGTTGAGCTTCAGCAGCGCCAGCGCGATCTGGAACAGAAACGTGCTCCCGTCGTTGGTGCACAGCACCACGTCCCACACCCGGAACAGGGCCTCGGCGCAGAGGCAGTCGGTGAAGACGGACAGGAACCACTGGAAGGTCAGGGCCTCGAGCTCGATCGACAGCGCGTCCAGGTGGGCCGAGAGCTTGGGCAGCACCGTCGACACAAACTGCCGCAGCACCTGCTGGTCGGCCCTCGACGCCATCAGCGACTGGTCGTAGTAGCCCTCGGGCAGGATGCTCTCCATCATCGACGCCAGGATCCAGAAGGCGTCCTCTGCCGACGGCGTGATGAGCAGCAGGTTGGCGGCAATCAGGTTCATGCCCTGGCAGTAGCCGACGTCCCTGTTCCGTCGCGAGTACGCCAGCAGCAGCTCGCTCAGCTTCTGCACTCCGGGCCCCTTGCGGAAGAAGATGTTGTCCGTCAGGGTCCGGTAAATGTCCATCTGGATCTGGCTCACCACGGCCGGGTCGTCGTCGTCACCGTTCTGGGCGACGAGGCCCTCGTAGTACCCCGGCACGCGCAAGCCGTTCGCTCCCGAGCACTCGGACCAGACCTTGGCACGGTAGGCGACGGGGATTCCGCCGAGGACCAAGGCTTTGAACTCCTTCCACTTGGCTCGGCCCACCTTGCCCTTGTTGCCCAGGCCCGATATGCCGATGATCTCGCCGTCGGCAACGCGCGCCTCGGGTGTCATCATGGCTGGTGTCTCATACCGCGCCTCTGCCACAGCCGCCGCCGCCGCAACAGCTGCCTGGCCTTCTCGTCGCCGCTCAGCGCGCACTTTTCGCAAGAAGTCGTTCCACTTGACCGTCTTGTCGCGCTGCAGGGAGTCGTGCACCTCACTCAGCTGCTCCAGCAGAAGCTTGACTGGCTCGGCATCCTCCTTGGCCACCACAGCGCTGACCGTCGACTCGGGCTCGCCCGGCTGCGTCGTGTCACTGTCGAGTGCCGTCGTCGCGCTCGCCGATGGCGGAACAAGGCCCACGTCTGTCGCAGTAATGGTGGGCGTCCTGCCTGACTCGGGCTCCCCCTGGGCATCGGGCGTCCCGCTTCCGGCTCCTTCCAGCACCTCCAATGCCGAGGCATTCATCCCGGGCGTGTGGCTGAGAAGTTCGGTGGGAAAGGTGGCAATCTTGAGGTAGTCTTGCCAGCGTTTGGGCTTTCCATCCTCTTCGGGTCCGTCTTCGTGACTGCTGGGACTGTCACATCTCCCGCCGGTCGTGACTCTCTCTTCTGAAGGGCAAGGTGCTGGGTCCACGAGGTTCGGAGAAATGCGCGTGCGGCCACTGGTGAGCATTTCGGCCGGGCCGCCTGTTTTCGTCTGATCGGCCACTTGTGCTGCTTCTCGTTGTCTCTTCTTGCGTCGTTGATCGTATATGAACCCGAAGCGATCAGTGAGGAACTCTCGGTCGGCGTCCTCGCCGTTGTTGTTGTTGTTGTTGTTGTTATTGTTGTTGTTGTTGCTGTGCATGTAGGACAATGATGGGGGTTGCAACTCGGGAGGCAGGATGGCGTCCAACTCTACAGGCCCGTAGCTTTCTTGTCGTGGGTTTGTCAGGTTCGGTGGGCTGCTGGCCATGGTTGCCCAATTGTCTGGGGCTTGTTTTCTTGTGCTCGCCATGGCCTGGGGTGTCTGCGACATCCGGCGCATGGCCATCAGGGCCTTTGGGTTCACCGCGACGGACGCAGCGCGTGCGGAATGGGCTGACCGAACGCTTGCCGCAGAGTCAGTCCTTGTGGACAAGGCTCGGGATGCGGTCACTGCTCTTCCTCTTGACTCGGCATCTCGTGCTGTGCCGGTAGCCCCCGTGACAAGTCTCAACGCAAGGCTGGCTAGCGAAGCAGGGAGTCTACGCTCCGAAACGGCGTCTGAGTGAAGACTCGATGCCCGGCTCGACGTAGCCGTCTCGGCCCGATTGGGTGGCGTGAACAAGTCTTCTTGTAGCGTGGGCCGTCGTGAATCCATGCTTGATTGAGAACGAACAATGATGGTCGAGTTGTCTGTACCGCCGCCGCCGGCACGGCTCGCGCTCCCCGACCGCTTGACGGTTCCGCTTCCCAGAATGTAGTCTTTCCACGCTCGAAGAGTGCTTCTGCCGGATTCCGAAACCTGTCCGTCCGTGTTGAGAGCACGGATCGTGGAACAGTCGCCCACTCTTGAGCCGTACGCACGCGTCGCCACGGTGTCCTGCATCGCGTCGCTCATGAGATGACGCAGCCCATCATTTCCATCGCCTTGTTCTCTTTCACCGAGCCGCATTCCAGCCTCTACAACCTTGAGTCTGTTCTCAAGGTCCATATTCGAGAGACCGCATTCGCGAATGATTTTCCTCAAGGCGCGCTCCCGCTCATCAGCTCGTCGTCGAAGTGTGGCAATCTGGCCGTCTCGCTGGGCCAGGTCCTCGGCCAGTTGGCGCACAAGAGAGACTGCGCCATGCCGGGCAATGAGCCGCTCAATGTGCTGATCGTCGGCCTGATGCAGAGCTCCAGGGACCGACTGCCGCAGCGGCGCATCTTCGAACAAGGCGTCTCTCGACGAGCGCTTGGCCGCCAGTGCGTCCACAATAGAGAGGCTCAGGCTCTTGCTGCTGCTGAGAGTCGGACGACTATTCTCAGACTCCTGCGTGGCCGTCCGGAGTCGTTCTTGATCGTCTAGGGAGCCATCGGCATCGTTGGGATCGGGGCTGAAGCTCGGGAAGCTGGTCAGCGACTTGGCGCTGGCCGCAATGCTGCTTGCCGAGCTGCTCGGCGGCTGGCTGAGAAGCCGGCGGCTGCGACGGGCATGAAGGGTCGTGCTTCGGGCACTTCGAGAACTCAGGCGCGAGTGCGATGAGGCTGCGCTTTGTTGGGAGTACGAGCGTTCGAGAGAGCATACGGGCGTTGGTGTGTGCGACACCGAGTCCATCGCTCAAGCGGCCGCTCCGTCGGTGGCAAATGGGGCCGTGGTGTTTTGGACGACGGTGAGGTTTTGATGGTTCGTCGAGGGCCGGTATGGTATTCTGCGGATTCCGCAGCGTGCAAAGGTCTGAGATGCGAGGTCCAGGTGGTCAGGTTGTCCAGTCCTCGGGTGGTCAGGTGGTCAGGTGGTCGGGTTCACGTTGCCGGGTTCACGTTGCCGGGTTCACGTTGCCGGGTTCACGTTGCCAGGTTCACGCTGCCAGGTGCGCGTTTGTCGTTTTGGTCGTTTTGCAGGAAGGAAGGCCCTTTGCCGCCGCTCGTGTCGCGGATCCGCCGCCGGTGTGTTTGTTGTCATGACGCCAGGCGTGCGTTTTATTGCAGGCTCAGCAGGGCAGGAGCGCCACCCGGCGCTGGGGAAGGAGCCGCTCGGCCAAATGAATCAATGCCAGCCCGTCAATGCCAGCCGTCAATGCCAGCCGTCAATGCCAGCCGTCAATGCCAGACGTAATGACGAGGCCTGGCCGCGGCCCACGACAGTCCAGTGAGTCCACGACAGTCCCGACCGCCGCCGCCGCCGCCGCCGCTCCGCCGCCGGGCACGTCCCAATCCCAATCCTTCACCATTTCTGTCTTAGACACGCAACTTTGTGCCTTTTTCTGTGCCCACCTCTGCCCTCTGCCCGGGGACAGGCATGTGTCTCCCTCCGTGACTGACAAAGACATGTCATGGCATGTGATCCGTTGGGGCCAACCCACAGGCACTTTACCAGTAACTGCCTAGGACCATGTACACTATGTATGTACACCTGCTGTAGGTACATACAGTTGGTTGTGTTGTACAGTTGTGTTGTACAGTTGTGTTGTACAGTTGTGTTGTACAGTTGTGTTGTCCCTACAGCCTACTACCAGGTACCTAGGCTGGCTTCGCATTTCCACATACGCGCCTATTCTATTGATTGGCCTCGGCGCGTCCTGACGCCTTGAAAACACATCAGAAACCCACTTTGCATGAATCCTCATAGGTGCTATTTAACCCTCTCTGTTCATACGCATACGCACACACACACACACACACACACACATACACACACAGCCGATGCGACAAGTCCATGCACCATAAATACCATAAAACCATAACCATGTCCACGTCCCGTGCCGCCCTTCGACACGCACCCCAAGTCATGTCAATCCAATAAACGCCTAATCATGTTCGCTCATGAAAAAAGAAGAAAGAGAAGAAAGAAAACAAGCTCCGCCTGGTGCAAACGAGAAAACCATGTCCTGCCTTCTTTCTGCAATGTTGCTTCTCATGTTCGCAAAGCTGGCCCTGCCCAGCTCCCAACGAGTTCTCGTCATACTCTGGTGTCATGGTGCCGCGCACTTTCGGCTTCGGCTTCGTCTCTCACTTGTGGTCTGGCCTGCTCGTCGGCCACGGGCTCTCCATCGACATCCCCTTGCGGCCTGTCCTGGGCACCTTCTATCGCCTGAGGCGGTCTCTCTTCCGCTTGCTGCTCCTCTAGACCGGGGATGAGCCCGTCGTCAATCAACGCCTGGAGCAGTTCGTCCACTGCGAAAATGTCGCTCCGACGGACAGGGAGGCCGTCGAGCATTTTGAGGCGCCTGCAGCTGGCTGCAAGAACCACGTCATGTAGTCGTCTCCTGAGCCTCGTGGCCTCGTCCAATCTGCTTGAGAACGCCGCATCCCTACCAGGCTCGGCGTCGGGCAGGACAAACAAGTCCGCGCATCCCGACCCGCTGGATGAAACCAGAGCCTGCAGAGGAGCGTAAAACCCGAGCGTCATCGGGTTGTCTCGAACGTCGAGCTGGGTCAGATGGGGGAACTCGGTGAGCAGCTGTGTTGCCGACGTGGAATCGGCCAGCCTGTTTCCAGCAACAAGCAGTTTCTTTAATCGCGGAATGAACCGCAGCGGCGTCAAGCTGCTGATGGCGTTGAAGTTGACATTGAGACTTCTCAAGTTGGGCATCAGTTGGCCCATCTTTTCTGGCAAGCTTTGCAGCCCGCAATTCGCGAGCTCAAGAAGCTGCAGGTTGAGAAAATCAACCCTGGGGTCAAACTTCTGCAGCAAGTTACCGGAGAGGAATAGTTTGCGAACTTCGTATGCACTGGCCAGGAATCCCAGATCCAGTGGAATCTTGCCACGCTGCTCACGAAGAGAAAGACTGTCCAGCCGCCGCGTCCTGTCAAACCCGCAGACTTGATGGATGTGGTTCCTGTCCGCGTGAATCGAATGCAGGTTGGGAAAGCTGCTCGCGTCCAGCACCACCAGCTCGTTATCACTCACATCCAAATGTCTTAGCCATGTCATACATTCGACCTCTGGGAGCTCCCTGATGCGGTTTTTCGACAGTTTCAGCCGGTTCAACGCCGGAAGATGATCGAGATTTCGTACCGAGCATATCTGGTTGTCGTCGAGGTCCAAGTCCTGCAGCCGTTCAAACCGTACTGCTGCGAAATCGAGCTCTGCAATCTTGTTGCCTCTCGCTCGTAATGACAGCAGTCCATCGTGCGAGTCAAGTCCATCCAAGCTCGTCAGCTGATTGTTGTCAGCCTTGAGGCTCCGAAGATGGACCAGATTCTTCAAGGCTGACAAGCTGGCCACCTCGTTGCCTGAAATATCAAGGTACTGCAGGTTCATCAGATGGTCCCATGATGACAGTTCTGTCAGCAAATTCTGAGAAACCTTGAGCTCCCGCACAGTCGACGGCACTCCTTCAAGGTGATGAAGCCTATTTGCCGAAGCGTCGAGTGTGACCAATCTGCCGCAAAACTCATCCAGCATGTGCAGACTGCTCAGTCGTTTTGCGTGCAGATCTAGCTCCGTAATGTCCTCCCAGAAGGACTCTTGTGGCTCAGCCTCACCAAGCCGGTCTACAAGTTCTCGTATCGTCATAGACAAGACTTTCCTAGAGCCATTCCCCGTAGCCATGTGTCGATGACCCATGACATAGCTGACCTCGAACCCAAAAGACTGGTCGGGATTGTTCAACGTGAACTCAGAAAGGGGACTGAGGGACAATTTGCCCACGTTTCGTCCGATGAGTGCGCTGTCTTCGCCCGCCAAAGAAAGAGCACCGTTCCCTGGCGTCTGGTTGAAGATGAGGCTGAAGCTGGCGTGCCGACCATCCGGTGTCTTGTGGCTCATCATGCTTTGTTCGCCGATGATGCTGACTTGTCGTCGATCTTCATTGTCAATCTCCACGGTGCTTTCCTCATCTCGCTCATCAATCCGCGACACCGGGCGAGGTATAAACGCCTGGCCACGAAGCGATGCATGCCTCATAGGCGCCTGGTTGTTGTTGACTCTCAGACCCTGCGACCCATTCTTGTTCTTGGAGCAGTTCTGTAACGTAGACCGACTGGATGACTTCTGCGGCAACATTCTCTCTGGGGCAAACTCCTCTTCTTCCATGCTGTCCAAATCATCTGGAGTCAGATGTCCAATCACGGATGCAATGGGTGAAGAGAACGAGATGGCAAGATTCCGGCGCTTGGTCGAAGAGTGTGCATTGCTGGTCCTGTCTCCATTCTCGCCCGCAAGCTGTTGCTCGACTTCGACTTGACCCGAGTAATCATCCAAGTTCACAAGCTCTTGCGTCACGTAACCGTTTGCACGAAAACTCGCTCGCTGATGAGGCGATAGGGTGACGTAATTTTTACTTGCGGCCCGTGCAAGGACGCTTCTAGGCGATGGTCCATCTTGGGCGTCGTCTGGTGCGGCTTCTTTGGCGGCGGTGGCGAGTTTGAGATTTTGCATCTCTTTCGTCATGTCCACCGTGAGATCCGGGATGCTGGCAAATGGGTCGTCTTCGCTGTCCTCGCAAGGCAGAATGTCGTGCCCGCGCGACTCCTTGGATTCCTTGCGTTTAATCCACACGTTTTTATCCTTGTCAAGGCACATGCCTCCAACCCTGGCCGGAATGAGATGGGCGATGCTTTCAGGCATGATAATACGCCTAGAGTCTGAGCACCTGGAAGAAGCAGATGGATAGGTCCGGCTGATGGAGCGATTCGATGAGTTGGAAGGATAGTCTCCGATGACACTTGGCTGCTCTGCATCAGATCGACTACTAGTGATTCTCACACGGGGCAGATCGCTGATCACGTCACCCACGATGGGGATGGGGATTTCATGGAACCGCTCTTGGTGTAGGTGCTCAACCGGTCGCTGCTCGTCGTTTTCGGCAAAGGCAGAATCCCTCGCAATCACATCTCCCACGTCGCTCAACTCCTGATATTTCTGCAACCGACTCAATAGTTCTGGGTCGTCTTGACGCTGTTGTGCCCACGAGGTTGGATTGCCCTCGCGGCTCGGAGGTCGGGAAAAGGGTTCACTCGTAGAATCTTGGTCAGAGCCAGCGTCTCCAGCAATTCCTCCCACTTGATCCATCTCTTCCCCGGACTCCTCTAAGCTCGCCAAATCAGGTTTGACTTGATTTCGGATCATTGCCATGATTTGGGCGGCCTGATCAACAAAATCTTGTGTCCGGATCGATGGCTTTCGGCCGATTTTCGTGGCCGCATCGCTAGAGGCAGTTAGGTTGCCGTTTTGAAGTACCCGAAGAGGAGCCTTGTTGAGCTGATCGTGCGAACAAGAAGAACGTCGGCTGGAACCCGGGCTTTGCGCATTCACCACAGACCTCCTCGTGAGGACTTCAGGATCTGCCAATTCAAAGTTGCCGCCAGGTAACGCATCCTTGTGTTGCTTGTCCGAGAAGAGTGATTGCATGTGCAAGTGAGCGGAACCAACTGCTTGCAATCTTGCATCGCAGCCAAAAGCGATATCGGACCGGTGCAGCGTTCTGCGCCTTTTCGGTGTTGGATCTTTGGATGGAGACGTCCTCGGTCGTTTGCTCTCAGAGCCGGGATCCCTTTTCCGTGTTTCCGAGGCACCAAGTGCATCATCAGGTAAAAACGAGCCTTCCCCATTCCTGCACGGAGAAAAGGTCTCATCCTTGCTGCGCCTGCGCTCGATGACTAGGCCTGAGTATCCTTCTGGCGACTGCGCCGTCACTCCAACTTCTCGTAATGGGTATCGTGGCAGCAAAGCATCGTCTGGCGCAACATTCTCTTTGCCGACGACGTCAGAATCCTCATAAATCTCGTCGCTTGCGCTGCCACAAAACTTGTAGCCGTTCAAATCGTTCTCTCCAAACTTGCTCAAACTCCCTGTTCGGGAAGCAGACGCATCTGTCACGTTAATGCTAGACTCCATTTGGTCGGCATCATTCGATGTTCTGGACCGTTGCGATGAACTTGCAGACCTCTCTTCGAACTGGCTGATTCTCCTCAGAAGGGTTTGACTGGTGAACGTGTCATACGGCCCAAAAAGCTTCAATGGGCTGCTTGCCGATGGACAACTACCCCGAGACACCACCTGTTCCTTTTCAGGACTAGGAAAAGGTGCGCGGGGCAATGAAGGACTTCGCAAAACTTGAACTGCGGGATACGGCTTCCTTCCGCGCATTTCCACGGAAGGAAATTGTTTCGGCGTGCTGGCTTGAAGTGACTCTTCTGGAAGCATTTCTGATGTGTCGGTGCCCATTTCTGAACTGAGGCCTCTGTTGTAGAAGGAGCTTTCTCCTGGTCCCCCACCTCGACGAAGATTGATAAAATCCCCCATCTGATTGTACTCGTCGGCCGTTTCGCCACTACCCGAAGGCTTGCTAGGACTGGGATCGATGGCCGCCTTCGAGTCTGCCTGGGAGTCGAGCAGCAGTTGATTGACACGCAAGCGTTCCAGTTTTTGCCACAGCTGATCCACAGGCACTTCAAGTGCCACGAAGTCGACGTTCCCGTTCTCGCCACTGTGCTTCCCGATCACGATGGGGCTGAAGTCTTCATTGCGCGTGTCGCTTTGACCGCTGGGTTTTCGTGGTATCCCGTCGGATTCGGGTGGCGCCGTCAAACAGCTTTCATCTCGATATACCTCTCCTTGATGCAGGTGATGGTCTCGGCTGTAGCCCCCTACGGTGTTGCGACCATCGGGAATCGGCGAGCTTTCGTTCTGCTTATGCTTGATGTCTTTTTGCAAGCGTCTAGGGCTTGGGCTCGGCGTCACATCAAGAGGATGGTCTTCCTCTTCATCAGAAACTTCGTATTCTTCAAAATCCGCGTCCGTGATTGGTTGTGGATAGGTCGGAGGGCTCGATGGAAGGGTCATGTCAGGATGATGCGGTATTCCAGCCTCTTTCGGATCATCGTCCTCGCTTTCTGAAGGAGGCTTGAACATTTCTTGAAGTCCATCCGCAGCAGAACTAAACAAGTCTCGCCGCTCGCCATATGGGATATCACCATGAATCAAACGCTTCCTCCATCCTGTCGTCTGATCGTCTTTGCTGGGGGATTGTTGACTAAGAAAACTGTGATGAAGGATGGAGTCACTGGTCGAAACTGAAAGAGAGCGCGTCGCGTCCGGCTTAGCCTCTTGCGACAGCTTTGAAGGTAGTCTTGGTATTGATATGTTGACGTCATTGGCGCTTCGCTCATTTAGCGCATTGGGACTATTACTACTCGTGAGAGGAGCAAGAGATTGAGGCCCTGCTTTTCGCGGAATACGGCTACGGAATTGTCGTATTTGTGGAGTTCCGACTTCATCCGGAGATAGTGGCGGCAGCTGTCCGTTTGAAGCGTCAGATTCAGGTTGCGACACCCAATCCTCAGAGAGAGAATCCAGCCAGGGAGACGCCATGACACTCCAGGGGCTTGGTTTAAAGAAAAGATAGGAAGAGAGAGATTGGCTCAAGACGCCATCAACTCAAATAGGTATGGTGGTCGTTGCTCCTGGCTGGGTGGTATGGACACTGTAGACGGAAATATTGTTGTGTTGTAGCGCCTTTCGGAGTGAGAGCAGGCCAATTGGACATGGATCTACCACGAAATAAAGCATCCAACAACTCAGGTTGCAATTATAAAACTTGGCTTTCCAGTTATGGCGAGGTAGGTTAGGGATATTTCAGCCTAAAAAAAAAAAGAAGGTTGTATCATTATGGTGTGCGGGATCGTATACAGAGCGCGTGGTTGATGGTGGCAGGTCAGGTAAACACCCCATCGCATATGATTGGCTGGTGTTCGTTGCCGTGCCAACACGCGATAGAGGAAGCCGCAATCACGTGGCTGCTTAACGCAGAATTCAATCAGGATGCAGTTTTCCGTTTTCTTGGCATTGCAAGGAGTCCTGACTTGTGAGAAAAGGACGAAATCAGCTACACTGTGAAGCTTGAGCTTTTTCGAGCACATAGTAGGTGCTGAGAGGGCCGATGAATAGGAAACGACGCCAAGCTTCACCAATTTACGCGAAGTCACGTGCTTTTGTGAGACGCGTACCGCGTCAAAAGATTCAGGCTACTTTGAGCTCAAGCAAGTATGCCCTGTTCAGCTCAAGCATTTGGCAGACCGGCAGACCATTTTGTTGAGAGAATCCCGGAAAACTTCCTGCCCTGCCATCATCTCTGTCACGGAACTGAATACGCGATTTTTTTCCCAGTCAGTGTGTTGACTGAAACTTTGTTTCCTCCGTTTGACACACCATAACAGCCAAGATGGACGAGACTTGGGATGGCGACGACATCATCTATTCCGAATCATGCTGCGAACCACAAGACATATTTTACGAAGGCTCAGAAGATGAAGGTTACCAATTTCCATCTGACAGACGGCTTCGATATGAAGAAGCCGGGCGACGATTCCTCAACGGTCACATTCCATCCCTTATGTCGGCTTCCTTGGAGGGACCATTCGATCACTCGTCGGGGTGGATAAACCCGTGGATGTCCAAGCGCAAAAAGCCTGTCGCAAGGAAAAACAACGCGAAATCTCGGGCCCAGAACCATGCGGCTGAACGCAGCTCTACCACGTCGAAACGCAGCCAAGAAGCAGTACTCTTCCCCCCTGCCAACGACTGTCATCTTCCAAGTCCGGAAAGCCTTAAGCAGGCTCCGCAAAGCCAAGATCATTCGTTTCTGGGAACAGAAAAGCTGGCAACGGTAAAAAAGTGGCAGCTAAAAATCGATTATCCATCCAGCAATCACGACCGCTTCTGGAACGACGACAAGTCAGATGTATCCCCTCCTGTGAAGAAAAGACGAGCGAACGGGTCCGATTGGCTGAAAAAGGCTTCCGTCAAGAGACGCAAGTCAGACGTGCAGAAAAGGCGAGGAAAGCAGTCATCTCAAGACGACGATGTCGATGAACTCATGACAGACGTGCCGTCGTCCAGCTTCGACCACGTTAGATCGTGTAGCTCACCTTTGAGACGGAAATCTCCGAGAAATCATGCTGGAAGAAGCTTCACGGCCGACAAGTCTGCGCAGTCTGATGATGAGCTCAGCCCTAATAAGGCTGCTGCCGCTACTCTCTCGTCACCTGTGTCTCTGCAGAACGCCCCTCGAATGCAGTCTTGCATTGATACCAAAGTTCACTCAGACGACATACTCTGGTCAGAAACTGCACAATCGACTCCGTCTCATATGCGTCATGTGAAGAGGCATCTCCCGCTGTCGGATGCATCAGATTCTCACCAGGATGAGTCCGTTGACAATGACGCCATCTCTCACGAGGCAAGAGACATGACCTCGGAGACCTCGGAAATGCCAGTGCTGGATTTTTCTCAGGATGCCTCAGCTTCGACGGAGGAAGACACGGATGAAACTGCCAAAACGGAGTCGGTTCAACAAGAACGCTGCGAAAACGTTTCAGAAGCATTTGCAACGGACCCAGAAACTATCGTCAACGGGGGCACTTCCATGGCCGACTTAGATGGAGACGTCACAGCGGCACCATCGACTTCACCGCCAGGTTCTACCCGGAAGCAGACGCCCAATTCCAGCTTCAGAAATATTCTGAATCTACTCGTGCCCTCCAGTCCATGGAAAAGACTCTCTCAATTGACGTCAGGGTCTTTGCCTTCGGCCGTTCGGAGTGCGTCTCAAGTATCGTGTTCTCAGCAGGACAATTTCATCAGCGAAACAACGACGTTTTCCAGGACTGAAGATGCCGGCAACCCTCCCATTGAAGAGATGGCGACCTTCGAATCAGCAAGTCGTGGCATTCGTGGCGAAGCCAGCATCAGTGATCGGCCTAGGAGTCCAATTCAAGTCACTGACTGTGCTGATTCACACGATGACCAGAGTGCGCTCGAAACTGCTGAGAGCCGGGCCAGTGTTTCTCTCGGCGGGCATCTACAAGATGTCGAGTCCAAATTCGGCATTTCTACATCGCAGCAAAGTCCTTGGGCAAAGTCAGACGAGCACATTGCATCTGGACAGCATCTATCAACAATGCCACGCGGCCTCGATCAGTCAGGCAGTGCCTCACAAGATGGTCATATTGGAGAAGCCCAGAGTCCCTGGGCTTCGCACACGGAGTCATGTGTTCAGCCTGGCAACTCGTTCAATGAAAGAAATATCCAACATGACGCCTTCGCCGGATCACAGGCAACGCGAACTCGGTCCGGGACGCCGGAGCCTCAATTTTGTTTCATCAAACCGTTTGCATCCTTCATGTCACCATCCCCAGATCGAAGGCAGACTAGATTCTCGTGGCGTTCTTCAGCCTCTAAACCCGCGGTCCGACATGCTCATGGCTCGCTTCCATCAGCTTTGAAAGGCAATGGGAACTCGGCTCGTGCGAAACACCGAGTGTCTTGGGCGGCACCGCTTACTGAATCCGATGGTTCTCCTCCCAGAAGTCGTGATACTGCAGCGATGTCTCCCACTCATCCACCCAAGCGACAACGCTCTCCGCCACCGGAAACACCGATACGTGACGTTTCAAATCATTGCAATGACAAGTTTTCGAAGCACTTTCAAGCCATCGCAAAACGCAAAGATGACGGGAAAACGAACCTCTGCCCTCCTGGCTCACCAAGAGAAGCAACAACCAGCGCGGGGCCACCTGCCTCGGCAGGAGCCGAAAGCCCGTCAGCAGCAGATGCGGCCATCCACGATGACGACAGGCCTGATGTGCTACAGGACAAGGTGGCTAGCAAGGATGGGACAGCAGCAGCAGAGCGCGCGACCTGTGAACGGGGCTCCGAAGAGCCCATGGATCTGATGGAGGACATGGTTCGGGAAATGGGCGATTTCTGGGACCCCTGGAACATTGATTCGGAGCTGGAGCAGGCGCGGAAAAACGGGAGCAGACTTTTGGCGGGAGGGACATGACGTGCTGACTGGAACTCGCGTCTGACGGTCTGCGGCATTTTCGCGGCATCAGTGTTTTTTTTTTTTTTTTTTTGTTTTGTCTAGTAGCTGTAGCTGGACGGTGGGTTGGATCCTTGTTTGCAGCGACTCTGTTTGTATGGTAGAGCGTCTATTTTGTGCTTAGCACAGGCGAGTGAGTTGCCCATGTCACTCAATCTGACGACGAAGTTTTCTCATACACTACTATTCTGCTTGGCTGAGATGATGATGGGGACGTGTCTAGCCGCCACGTAACCGGGTAATCGTCATGGTGGTTTTTCTTCTTGACCTTTCCTCCAACATCTCTCCGCGGTCGAGCAACAAGCCTCCGGTCGAGGAAAAAGGACCAGGGGGATTTCTGCTTTGAGTTTCGATACCCCCGGATCGATCTATGGTCGGGGGGAAAAAAAAAAATTGAGCATTCTGCTTTCAAGTCTGCTAGGTTGAGAATCCATTCATTCGTATCCAATGCAAAGGCAGAGCGAACCGATGTACTTCTTTTTAATTCTACATGCAATCAAACTACCTGGTAGTACTGACTGTCCAACGCGGCAGCAAGACGGGGTGGAGAGGCCGCGAAGCCAGCTGGCTACCCGGCACTGAAAGCGAAATTCTCGTGTGTGTGTGTGTGTGTGTGTGTGTGTCTTTTTGGCATGGGCCAAAGCTGTCGTACACTCCTGAGGAACCACTAGTTCCTCTTTTTTTTTTGTTATCAACACGTGCTTCTACGGACATCACAACTTTCATCTGGCAACGTTTTTTTTTCATTCCGATGCCCGTTGCACAGAAATGATCCCTTTTCCCATGTGCGCTCATGGCAGCACTAGGGGGCATTCCAGAAAGTCACAGATCTTTGACCAGCGTGACAGGTCATGTAGGTAGCCCAGCCACCATCCTGGTTGCCAGGTTGAATTGAATCACGGCTCTTTGGTGGGCTGCGCGCCCGCGCAATGGCACTTGCACTTTTTCTTCTTCTTTTTCTTCCATCTTCTTTTTCTTTCTTCTCTAGGGGAAAAATTGGTTGTGAGGTATGTGTGTTTTGGACGCTGCATCTGAATAGGAAGACATCGAAACATTCATTCCTGCGCCGCCAGTGTCCAATAGCGTGGGTCGTTTGCACAACGTGCATCGAATACCCATGCCCGTTCCTGGCTGGTAATGGTAAAGGGGTTCTCGGATGCTGGAAAATGAAATAGCCTTGACTCATGGATTCGCGAGGGCTTTGTTGTGCCCACACCTTCCGTTGCGCAAGGTACATTGGTTTGGTTTGGTCGAGAGGGAAGGGGGGGGGGGGTTTCGCTTTCATGTCCGTCAGGGTCACTGGCTCGTCACCTCTTCATTGACAACCTTGGACATGTACGGGTAGGGGAAGGAACAAAACCACCGCCCTTGGTCGGATCGAGGTGCACCTCTATTCTCTAGTAGCTACTGGGAATCGTTGCAATGCGCCCGCCGTCAGCTAGGATGACGGTGCCGTCAAGATATCCCCCCGCCCTGCTGGCGAGGAACAGCACGATGCCGGCAAAGTCTTCCTCGGTACCGATCCTCTCCAGCGGCACCGTCTTGGAGTCCAAGGCGCCCTCCTCCCGCGCATCTCTGGCCGCCTGCATAAACGGCAGGTTCTGCGTCATCTCACTCGGAAAGAAGCCGGGAGCAATGGCGTTGACGCGGATCTTGTAGGGCGCCAAGGTCGTCGAGAGCTGCTTTGCCAATTGAGTGGTGGCTGCCTTGCTAGCACTATAGGCGAATCCCGAGAACGGCATGCGGGTGAAACTGGCGCCCGAGGAGGTGAGCACAATCTGGGACTTCTCCCTCACCACAGCTCGTTTGTTGCCCTCGTCCAGCAGGTTGAGGAACGCCACGGCCGTGTAGTAAACGCCCGAGACGTTGACGTGAAGATCCCGCGTAAAGGCTTCCACCTCTGGTTCCCACAACTTGCTCTGAACGGTCCTGACATCGTCGCAGCTTTCGAGGAGCGCTGAGCCAGCCTGGTTGACGCCGCTGTTGGCGAAGAGCACGTTGATGTAGCCGACTTCGGAGCGGACGCGCTCGACGGCGGCGGTCAGGCTGTCCTTGGAAGTAACGTCGCAGACAAGGGGGTGGATCACGTGCGGTTTTGTCGACTTCTCCTGCGTCGAGATCAGAGCCTCTTTTCGTCGGCCAAGGATGTACACTGCTTTGGCTCCGTTGGCGACGAGGGCGTGCGCCGCAATGGCTCCCAGACCGGAGCCGCCACCGGTAATGACGGCCACCAAGTTCTCGACTGCAAACAGCGATGCTGCGCTATAGGACAGAGCCGCCATTCTTGTGGTGCAGTACCCTTTGCTTTTTCAGCGTAGGCGAGGGGAATGTCGGGTTCAACGTCACACGCGTTCGGTGGCTTGCCTCTTGGGGCCAAGTCTTGAAACCTGGTGCATAAGAAGCAGCAATGGAGACGAGGCCGAGATGATGACACGAGGTACATTGAAGGACATTGACGAGGACAAAACCATGATGGGATTATACTTTGATTAGCCTAATTTAGTCAGCGAGCAGCAATTCGTCAATCATCCTTGGAGGCTTTGGAGTGACGACGCCGTCCCACGTGTTTCAACATCTAGAAGCTATCACGTGCATCATCAGCGCCAACCAATCAGGTCCCGGATCGACGATGGGGGACGCCGAAATGCCGCGGCTCAATCTTGGCCGAAACGATAAGAAAGCACTCCTGCCTTCGGTCTCAAGCCCAGTCGCGGGAACGGAAGTAAAATTGTGTCCTGCGGCATTTTGCACGGTATCACACTGCATGGTGCCCGAGAAGATAGGGAAAGCACCACGAAGCCTGGCCGGTCCTGAAATTTGGTTTGCAAGAGAGACGAAAAGAGTCGGTCAAGGTCACGTTTGCGATTTCGTGCAAGCTGCGGGCTCGTGGCTCGGCAGTCGGCGGTGAGGCAAGGAGCAGGCGGAAAGTGCAACAATTCTGGCAGATAAGTTCACACACACACCCCGGTACCAGATGCAGTGTTCGAAAATAGTCCGTCAACCATGGCCGTTTTCCTATCAGTAGTCAGGGCGGACGTGGACCGGTGCGGATGCGGCGAAGCAGGCATTGAGCAGGCATTGCGATTGCGAATGGCCCGAGATATACCTGGCCTGCCGATAGCGGCCGATAGCGGCCGATCGCTGCCGATAGCTGCCGAGTGCAAAGCAACGGCCTCGGTAGACTCTACCTTCAGGCACATACCTACCTAGGTAATGGCCACATGATGGCGACAAGACGAACGATGAGTTTGTTTGTCTTGTCATCGCGCCTTCAACCAAAGATGCGTGAAGCATCAGGACAGGTGGCGACAGGGCGTGGCAAGAGCTGGCGATTGCGTCAGCATGATGCCACCAAGGACAGGGCGAGAGGCTAGAGCCCAGAAGTGCTGGGCAGCTGTGGCCGGTGAGAAGGCACTTGATGCCACGATTGGCTCATGATGAATTAAGGTGTGTCTCATCCCCCGGCGACATGGCCTGTGTGCCCACGTGGAGACACGAAAAAGGACGGGTGGTGCAAAGCAGCCATCGAGGCCCCCGAAGGCGCTTGAGGCCCTACCTGTGTGTTCTGCCAACAAGACGGGCATGAGGGCTGCTCGAGATCTAGCAATCTCTTCCATCTCCCTAGGCTCGCCGCTCCCCAGGATCCCCAGCTTCTCTCTCCACACTGCACAGCCAAAGAGCCCAGTCGGCGGTCGCACAGCCAAACACTAGTGAGAGAGCCTGAGAGTAGTGAGAGCAGTGAGAGCAGTGAGAGCAGTGAGCAGTGAGAGGTCACAGGTGAGAGAGGCGAGAGAAGCTAGCAGAGGCTAAAAGAGATAATACCACCACCCCCACGCTGCGCAGGGTGGTGCGCTGCAGTCTGCAGATGCACGCTGCAAGCAAATCAGCAGCCGGCGCCAGGCAATCAAGATACGCATCTCCTGTCCGTACAAGGCCGCTATACATCAACGGTAAGGCAGTTCCTTGCATTTCGCCGTCATGCCTCCTGGCCGTCGTCGGTTGATCATCAGATGCATTCCAATGCTGCTCCTTGTTGTCACCGTCGCAGTGCGAAGGCTGCCTGGACCTTACTGCCCGATTGATTCCCTCGTTCCCAGCCAGGGGTCTTGACACAAGACACAGGCACAAGACACAGGACACACAGGAGTCAGGACACAAGACCAACAGCACACCGCGCAGGGATTCAGGGACACATGGGCCATCTGGATTAAACAGAAAGACACTCATCTCGTCTTTGGGGGCCGCTACTCCCGACGGCTGGCACAGCTTCGGGAATCTGAAATGGACACTGACTCCAGCGACGACCACTCAGACCTCACGGATTGACCTTGTGGTCCAGTGCGTTGCCGTCACTGCTGGGGCTTTTCTCGGACCAGTGACCACGATGGCACTCGAGAGTTTGATTACCGGCCCAATAAGCGAGGCTTGAGGCACGGAGCTGAGGCCCGAAGTTGCAATTTTGTTCTTTTTGCTTTCCTGGGAGGAATTCAACGGTCGCTTGACCGAGAGTCGTCCTGTTGTCCTGCCGTCCTGCCGTCCTGCCGTCCCGTCGTCTTGTTGTTTTGCACGCCCCCATATGGGCTTCCGCAGTCAGTGTCGTCAACGGCCCGGACTGAGTATCGCATGCCGGAGCTATAAAACAAGATTGTCGGGTACCTGGTTTTCCAGTCAGCTGGGGCTCCGCCTCTCGGTAGCAGTTCGACTGACCCATGCTCCGTAGTACCTGTGCGTCGTAATAAGGGTGCATGACGCCCGACGAACTGGAATTCACGAGCACAAGCGTGTGTCGGGAGGGGTTCCGCGAGCGAGCGCACATGTGGACTGCGTATTACGTACGTATCGACGGCTATTCTCACGGGAATCGAGGGCTGACGGCAACTGAGCATGGTGAAGATGGACTTGTCGGACAGTGGACACGGCCCAGTGCTTCGTTCTCACGGAACCTGAACCAGTAAACAACCCCCCGTGCCAGTCGCTGGCGCACCTGCCCGGCCCCACCAGACACCTGGCAGCTGGTGGGTGCGTGGACGGTGCGTGGACGGTGCGTGGACGGTGCTGGGTGGACGGTGCTGGGTGGACGGTGCTGGGTTGCTGGGTGGTGCGGGGTGGTGTCAATGTCAGTCATGCCAACTCGGCGACACAGCGCCCGCTTGCGTCTCCCATTTTTCTTCTTCCCACCCTCGTCTTTCTAATCCTGCATCTGCCGCGAATCGAGTCTCCCACGCTGCTGCCCTGCCGCGCCCAATGTTTTCCTCATGTCCAGTTCGAGATCCCAGTCCGAAAATGCCGCACCCCCTGCACTACTAAGCCGAGACACCCCCCTCCCCCTTGCTTCTTCTGTTGCTGTTGTTCCAGACCGGTTCGCAGCTCCTGCAGAGTTGTCTGGTCAAAATGTCGGCCTGGAACAACCTCCCTTTTCAGCACCGCCTGACCGCTCCATGGACTCGGATCAGGACACTTCAGACGATGGTATAAAACCCCGTGGCCCCAACCAAGACAGCCAGCGGCAACCTGGCCCGTCACTGCTGTCGCAAGCTCTGGCATCCGCCCGCGGCATTCAGGCGCAGAAACACATGCACAATCACAACAATATTGACCCTGCGAACCACCATCTCAGCATCAACGAGGGAAGCAGTCACCTCAATCCATCACTCAATGGTCAGTCGAAAGGAGCTTTGAATCCGTTGCATCGAGCAAGGGAATCATCGAACCTCTCGTCCTCCACCGCAAATCGGTCGACCCGTGTGAAGAATGGAGAGCACCAAGTCTCTGTAGATCACGATTCGACCGAGTCTACGTCCACCATGGCATCACCGGTCTTGATACCGATGGCTTCTGCCACACTCAAGGACCGAGAGCCAAATCCTCACCAACGCCACTACAACCCGTCCACTATAGCGCAAGCCAGAGAAATGCTCATGGAGCATCGCGATTTTCTCGACAGAGCTACATCTCGGGCCTGCACATCTCTCGATCTCGACCGCTCGGCAAGTGATTTGCTCAAGTCCCGAGCGCTGTCTGTCTCTGCAAGCCCAGAAGACTCCACCATCACGACGAACCCCCTCCCCATCCCAGGTGAGTCGGCGGCGTTGGTGAGTGACAAACTCCCGCAACGCTGCCGCCTGGGCCAGAACATTTCGCCGAGCCCTGAAAAGATGGAGAAAATCTGGTCCATTGGCTCCGGCCATGTAGAGGAAGAGAACGGTCTGGTGGAGAAGTCTGTTGCCGAGGCCATGGCTGGTGTTGAACCCAACGCAAGGAGTCGCAAAGCAAGCTATAGTCTCCGCTTCTTCAAGGAAGGTCTTCCGCCAGAAGAGAAGCTTCGACGCAAGGACACTAAGACAATGACTCGCGACAGGCTGTCTCCCACGTCCGAAGAAGGTGGCGTGCGAGACGCATTTGCCGTTGCCCAAGTCCCGCAGCCATCGGACGGCGCCCATGTGGGACTTCGAGGGATCCGTGATGGAGACCTAACTCTGCCTACGACGGACGACTCTAACATTGGCCCTGCCAATACGGCAACCGACGGTGACACAGCGCCTGTGGTACTGCGCACGAAACGAAGACAAGACAGTCAGGCGGCCCTCGTTGAGCCGATACTGCCAGCTGCAGAGGTGGGGCCGATTCCGGTATCAAAAGCCGACCGAGTGGAGAGGCTATCGGAGCCAGCGAATGGCCACATCGGAAGCCAGCTGACTGGGAACATGGCCAGCAGCTCGTGCGGCGAATCGCACAAATTACACAAAGACCACGACCATGATGTCGGCAATCTGCTTCAAGATGGTGTTGACGCTGTCATTGGCACCCATGTCGATGCTGATTGCGGCGAGGACGCTGATGAGTCGGGCGAGGAGAAGATTTCCTCTGCGGTATTCCTGCCTCATAAGGAAATGCCTGATGCTCGGACCACAACAGTGGATCCGACAGGCTCATGCCAAACTCAGCGACCAAGATCCATCTCCCATAGTAGTTCTCATACATGGCTTGTCAAGGCTGATGAGCCTGAACTCGAGGACGATCTTGAGACTGATACCCATGACAAGGATGCCATTAGTATCCCGCCTCTAGACCAATCCTGCCCTCAGGCTTTTGACATTGTGGCTTCGCGCGACAGGGATGCCCTACAAGATGCTCCTGATGGTGTTTTCCTCGCAGCTGATGATCATGGACTGAACAAGTGCCCACAAGTCAAGCAGAGAAGCACTCTTGTCACGCCGTATGAAGATCATGTTCACCCGCATCAGCATATTCCTCGCCAACCACTTGACGCTATCGAACTGATTCCATATAAACATCAAGTCGGGGGGCACACTACCCTCTGGCGTTTCTCAAGAAGGGCTGTCTGTAAACAACTCAATAATAGGGAAAATGAGTTTTACGAGACAATCGAACGCTATCATCGCGACCTTCTTCCGTTTCTTCCTCGGTAAGTGCCCTAGAGCATCCCCGACAAGGTCGGTTTTCTCTTGTGATGGCAAGAAAATAAATACTAACATGGGTCATCCAGGTATATTGGTGTGCTGAACGTGACGTTTCGCAAACAGCCTCGTCGGAAGAGCACGATGAGAAGGGATGAGGTTTCCGCCGGAGACCGACAGAAGCTGTCCAAAAGCAATCATGAACTTGACAATGCAATCAACGAAGTAGACTGTGCAAAGACAGAAGCTCCTACGAGCGAATTGGTCGAAGCCACACCCAACCGAGTTGTCAGTCAGTCGCTGGCGAATGCGGCATTGCGCATCCCGACGGTGACGTTTGATGACAACAAGCATATTCTTCCGCGAAGTCTTCTTCAGCCGACGCCTCCTTGCAATTTCTCTAGACTCCGCAGCAACTCAGCCGCAAAAGTATACGATCATGTGTCCGAATCGCAAAGAGTACGGCCATCCCTCGACGAAAGGCCGAATAGTTGGGGTGCAACTACAATCAATAAACGTCTGCGAAACGAGGTTTTCAACGATGCCTTCTTGAAGGCGCCTGTTGAGGTTCAGAAGCACCGGCGGCCCCATCAACGTGCTGTGCCTCGTCCCACGCTGCAACGGCTTCTGCGGCCGACAAGTTCTGATCCGAACCTCGTTATCCTTGACAGGCAAGAAGACAACAGAATCACAGAAACACGAGTTGGAGGCGAGATGCCGCCGATGGCGCCGCCGACTCGCATCCATGAGCATGGCCAGACGCAGAGCGACGTTGGTGTCTATACATCTCTCAGCCTCGACAAACCTGATGCAGCCGCGGCGACATCTGTCAAGGAAATCACAGGGACAAGTGCACCTGAGCGAGAAACCTTGAAGTCTAATGCCAACACTAGTCGTAGGAGGCGTAGGTACTCGGCAGGTGGGCTTCGACGACGGCCACAAGATGTGCAAGACTCTCGAGGAAGCCTCCAATACTTTGAAGAAGCCGACGCTGCCGAGTACAAGCACGGAAACGATGCAGAGTCTAAGGGAGACGTTCCAGAAGACGAGAAAGTATCTCCCGCTAATCAATTGGAAGCGGAAGCGGAAACGGAAACGGAAGCGGAAGCGGAAGCGGAAACAGAAGTCACTGTTGATGAACATCAAGCAAGCAATATGCCACTCGACATGACTCAGTCTACTGCCAGCTCCGGATCGCCGTTGGCTTTACCCAGCCTGATTTCCGAGTTCAAGAAGATTCCTCGGCCCATCAATCCCAAAGAAGCCAAAACACAAGGAGACCGAGTGGAGTATTTCCTGTTATTGGAAGATTTGACGGCAGGCATGAAAAGGCCTTGCATGATGGACCTCAAGATGGGGACCCGTCAATACGGCGTGGAGGCCACTCTCAAGAAGCAAAAATCTCAGCAGGAGAAATGTAGAATCACCACGTCTGCTGAGCTAGGTGTGCGCATATGCGGGCTGCAGGTCTGGAACGTAAAGACGCAGTCGTATGAATTCCAGGACAAGTATTTCGGTCGCAAGCTGAAGGCCGGTATGGAGTTCCAGTATGCGCTCCAGAAGTTTTTGTACAATGGCGTTGATCTAAACAGCATCTTGCGACACATTCCCGTCATTCTGAAAAAACTTGCGCAGCTGGAACAGATCGTTCGCGGCCTTCGAGGCTACCGTTTCTACGCGGCCAGTCTGCTCATGTTTTACGATGGAGAAGACACGGAAGAGACGGGCTACGAAACCATGTACGATTCGACGACTGATGCCGCGACTGATACCGAGGAGACGACTTGGCGGCGCCACAAGAATCCTCGTGAGATTGACTTCAAGATGGCCGACTTTGCCAACAGTCTGACACCGTTTGATGACATCTCGGACAAGGCTTGTCCCCCACAACATCCCGATGAACCCGACTGCGGGTTCTTGAAGGGCTTGAGAAGTCTTCGATACTACTTTCTCCAAATCCAAAAGGATGTCAGATCGGAACTGAACATTGTTTCTCGGACCCCGCGTGTCAGTCACCACCAGTGGTCGGCTGCCCATGTGGGCGGTGACATGCAGAATGAAGTTCAAAATGACTTGGAAAGCGGCGGCTCTTTCAGTCTCTGAAGTATGAGAAATTGTACCACGCTGTTCCTTTTTTTTTTTCTTTTCTCTTCTTTTTTTTTTTTCTTTGGCGTTTTCGAGTTCGTCGAGGATACCCAATTGAGCTTCACGCGTGACGCGTGAAGAAGCTGCAAGTTGCGCAGTGGCCATACGGCATACTCTCGAGGCGCACTTTCTCTATTGGACTGGTGTGTTTTTTACTTGATTTGATTTAAATTTGTGCGTTTTTGAGGTTTTGACTTCTCTCTCTTCTCTATTTTTTGTAACAATTCGCTGCGGATTTCTTCTATATGCTCCCTCTCCATTGCGTTTGGTAGCAAGTCCATGGGTGGTTCAGCATTTAGGTTGCGCCGTATGTAACGAAATTGAGCGATGACTGATGTTATGCTGGGCACAGATTAGGGGTGGGTGGATGGCTTGGTTGGCGATTTTCTAAGAAAAACAAGACTGACGCGGAAGCAAAACATCGGATAGCTTTTTTCTTCTTCTTTTTCTTTCTTTTTTCGGTTGGATTCACAACTCTACCTACGCCTTGCTATGAGGAATTCGCAAGGAATGGCAATTGAGAAGGGCATGGAGAAAGGGAATGGAGAAAGGGAAATGGGAAGTGGGAAATGGTGGGATTCATTGGAGGGGGGGAGGAGCTACGGAAACGGAAAAGGTTAGAGTGTGCTATGGGCTAGAGAACACGATGAATGTATGTTTTGTTTTACTCATTCTCGCTTGCGGACGTTTCTGGATTAGAAGGGGGGCTGGGCGTGGACTCGACGCGTATTAAGCTGCTGCGGCTGCCCGTGAAATGTGAGCCGCGAGAGAGAAGGGTGTGGCATGGAATGACAGAGATATATGATATGGATGGTTGATTTGGTCGGTTGATGTGGTCGGATGTGGTACGGACGGACGGGTTGCTTTCATCAGTACCAGCTCCTCCCTCGCGCCCTCGCGCCTTTGCCCCATGTTTGACAAAAAGGGGCTTCACCGGTAGGACAGACGGACGTGACGGAGAAACACACACCATCGTTGAGAAAGAAGACCACACACCCCATGGGTGGCATCATTCTCTCCCTTCCAGGCCGAGTCCAAAGCCCTCCAGGCCGGACGCCGGGCCTCCCTCCCGGTCCCCGAGCCGACAAAACCCCCTACTGGCTCGACCACCCGGCCTTCCCTCCCCGTCACCTCGTCTACATCCAGAACGACGCGGCCCCGCCACGGTGGGAGGCTGATGCGCTTCCAGACCTGAAAGGTGTGCCGCAAAAGTGAGGCCAAGGTGAGCGGTGGGAAAACCTGACGTGTCTGTGACAGACAAACGCGTCACGTCAAGACTTGGGCGAACCACCAAAGAAGAAAGGGTGGGAAAAAAAAAAACATTGCTTCTCGTTGTGCTCAAAACATACTCTACTTTCCAAATTCTACAAGCAGCACCTCTCCTGCCCATTTCCCCGGGGGCCATGAGCGTCCGTTCACGCGTAGACTCCTGGCGCCACTCGGTCCCCTCCCGAGTAGAGAGAGAAGACCCGTTTGAAAACGACGGCTTTGAAGCCCGCTGCTCGACCAGATTTGTATTTACGCCCCCTCCGTGATTGCTTCTTGCCCCCTTTCCCCTCATTTCTCCCCTTCCCTTTTCCTTCTTCTGCATATGGAACCCTTCGGAGCAACGCTCACAACCCCGATGGAGGGCGCAGACATTTCGAGAAGACGACCGTCCCGACGAGCCGAGGCAGGCACCGCGTTTGACGTCTCTCCTCCGCTCGAGGCTTTCCTCGCTTCCGTGGCCGCGAGACGCGCCATCGGCCGCCGCTGTCCATGTCGACGATGCGGCGCCGTCGTCGGCCCGTTCCCAGGAGAGGCGCCCGGTTCTTGCTCCCGTTCCGCACAACCTCCGGGGCCCGGCTTGCTCTGCGCCGGGGTTGCCGCCGCGCGGCAAGACGAGCAGCAGAGGGCCGGCGCTCTTTCGGGGCATCTTTGGCCGCAAGAGGGCGAGGAGTCCGACGCCGCCTGCGATGCCGGTGCGGGAGGCCGTGAAGCTCAAGTTCCTGTTTGTGGGGGACCACGGGTCGGGACAGACGGCATTGCTGTAGTACGTGATTCGATGTTGATCTCGGCTCTCATTTCTCAGTCAGAAGAGAAGAGACACACAGATGTAGATGAAGAATCTAACCTGTTTTACTCTTCTTTTAGTCGTGCCGCATTTGGCTATTTCCCAGATGTAAGCAACAAAAAGCACACCTCTGCCCCCCCCCCCCCCCCCCCCCCCCCCCCCCCCCCCCCTGGCATCATCCCAGACACACTGCGGGAAAGTTGTTCCTCTCTCTCTCTCTCTCTCTCTCTCTCTCTCACCCCCCTCAGGCAGAGCGTTTACGTTCTGTGCGATCTGTGTGTTGACAAACAGCGATTTTTTTTTGGCCTCAGACAACGGCGATTCCGAAAACGTCCTACGAGACGTACACGCTCGACAAACCTCACTTGCCCGCGCAGATGGAGCTCTAGGACACCTCTGGCTCGGGGGACATGAATGTGGTTTTGCGACTCTCTTACATGGTCTGGGACGCCGTCTTTCTGTGCTTCGACGTCAAGGAGAAGATGGGTCTCTTGAGAATCCTGAGCTGGGTAGGTGGGATTCCTATACGCACGCAAGCAGGCTCTACACTACACCAAGCTGAAGAAGGAGAGAGAAGAGGACCAAGAACAAGGCTGCCCTGTTTACTGACATTTTGTATGAATGAATCGAAAACCCCACAATGACGGTCAAAAGTGGCAGCAGGCTGTGGACCAGGGCTTCTGTGCCAGCTCGACACCGTTGATCTATCTGCTGGGGCTGAAGAGGGATCTGAGAATGGAGTGCTCCTTTGAGGATCACCGCTTGGCTATGGAGACGAGTCTGACGGTTGGGTCGCCGAGCTGTTGTGTCAACCCGAGGGATGTAGGTTTTTTTTTTTTTTTTCCCTTCTCGTGCTGCCCATCAATCATGATTCATGGCGTGCTTGTTGGCCCGCTTGTACTGAACCGCGCCCCGTGTTAGGCAGATTGGCATGCGAGGCGGATCGGGGCCGAGAGATATGCCGAGTGTTCGGCGCTGACGGGGCATGGGGTCGACGGTGTGGTTGAGGAGGTGGGCAGGCTGGCTCTGGAGAGGGCCGTGCAAAGTGAGGCAGGAGAGGCGAGTGAGGGGAGGACGGCTGTGAGGCGGCGACTGGCGTGATGATGGTTCTCGTCGTTCGACGCGGCCTGGTTTGTCTGCCTGCCTACTAGGTACTGAGTAGATGGAGGTACCTACTACCTACCCTGCAGCGGCAGACCCGCCTTCTACACCCGTCCAGCCAGCTGCACCTTCAAAAAAGGGTCATTTGGTTCCTGATTCACAGCTTGAAAGCGAAAACCCCGTAGAAGTGCATCTTGGAAAAACTCGCGCCGTGATCCAAATCCGCTCGACCATGCGCACGCCGGGGGACTAACCTCTCATCATCGTCATCAGGCTCCCCAGGCTGGTGCGGCCTCTGGCTCGAGCTGTTCTGCTGCCCTTTTCCATCATCATCAACTCAACACGCGCGGCATCTCACTCTGGCTGGCCTGTCACGAGCATGATCACCCCTGCCGCACTGGCGGCCGGCATCCTGGCCGCGGCCGCATCGACAGCCGCCTTCGTGGCACTCCTTGCCCACGCCATCCAGTCATCATGGCGCAGCGTCATTCTCACAGCCATCGCCGGCCTCGTCAGCGTCTGCATTTGCGTCACGGTACGAGTTGCCCGCTCTCCAACATGGGTTTTGCCCCAGGGAATGGAGGGAGATGGAGGGTGTGGCCTTTCTGCTAACATGGTCACCCACCAGACGCGGCATATCCAGTTGATGCAGAATCGCCGCTCCGTAGCCTGGCCGACCGTGCCACCCGCGCGGCCGCGCCATGGCAGCTCTCCTGAGCCCGCGGAGGAGTACTACCTCTTCGTGCTGGGCTCGGGCGGACACACCAAGGAGATGCTCATGATGATGGACGACGGCACGCAAGAGTTTGGCGCCACGCACCGCCGCTACCTGATTTCCAGCGGGGACGGCATGTCGGAGAACCATCTTGAAGACTACGAGGCTGAGCTGAGGAGGTTGTCGCCGGCGCCGGGCACATACGACAAGTGCGTCGTCACACGTGCCCGGCGGGTGCACCAGCCCCTGTGGTCTACCCCCTGGACCGGCCTGTTGAGCATCCTCGACATCTTGCCCGTTTTGCTGGTGCCGCCGAGAACAGAGGTCGGCATGGCAAGGCGGTATCCCGGCTTGATATTCTCCAACGGCCCTGCCACGGGCTTGTTTGTCGCCTTGGCGGCTCATACGCTGAAGATGCTGGGTGTTGTGCCGGGCCACAGGATGAGGTTTGTCTACATTGAGTCGTGGGCGAGGATTGCGACGCTCAGCCTGACCGGCAAGTTGCTGTTTTACACTGGCTTGGCGGATGCCTTCTATGTGCAGCATGATGAGGTAGCTGCCAAGTATGGACTCGTGAACGCGGGCGAGATGGTCTTCAACGCACGGCGGCTAGAATGAAGAACAGAAAGGAAAACCCTTTGTATGCCAAGTCAAGCATACATGATGTACATGATATACACTCCCTCTTTGTTTAGGGACGTCGGACAGAAAAAAAAAATATGTTTCATGCCACCGCCGCATCTGCCCCCTCCTCAGCAACCTCCTCAATCTCTGCATCAAACGTCTGGATTTCCGAATTCGATCTCGCTTCTCTTTCTTCCGTTTGCTTCCCGGCCCAGACCTTCCAGTTTTCAAACTCCTGATCCTCAAGCTGCATGCCCACGTCCAGTCGCGTCTTGCCAAAGTACCCACCTACGTACTTTGCTTCCTCGACAGCCACCCTCTTCTCGATCTCTTCTTCTTGGCGCAGCCTGTAGAATTCCCGCCGCGCCGTGTCATATGCCTTGTCTCTGCTCATCTTTTCAGCCTTCATGAGGTACAATTGGCGTTGGACAACACTGTATCAAAGTCAGTTTGATTCTCTCGCCGGGTTCGTGATCGCAGGGAGTCGACGAGAAGAGAAAAAAAAAAAAACAAGGGGGGGGGGGGAGCCAAGTATAACTCACCATTCACCAGTGAGAGGGACACCCGGCTGTCGTAGCCCCTTGCTCCAATCGCAATACTGATAGTCTTTTCCGTCTAATTCGAGAATGACACGCGGCCGAGCTAGTTCCCATGGGTGGTCTTTGTAGAAGTTCGTTCGCAGGGCGTCCTCGGGATAGCTGATGCTCTGGGGGCGGTAGAGCTTCTTCGGCTTCTTCGCTTTGGGGTTAGGCATTCGGTGCCGGGGGGGGATTATGCGGACGAGAGATTCGGCGGGAGGAACAGCGTTCATGACTTGATACCACGGGGGTTGGACGACGGCGTGGCCGGCGAGCATCTGGTGGTTGAGCTCTTGGGAGACGGCTTGGAAGACCCGGGCGGGTCGTATTTGTCTGCCGCCCATGGTGGACGTGGTCTTGCGGCGGGGAGAGCGAGTTAGCACGGGTTTTGCGCGGTATGCGGATGTGTCGGCTTACTGTCGTGGGACTTACGAAGCCTTCAATTCTCGCGCGAGCGATTGTCACGACCGGCGTTGAAAGACGTCTTGTCGCATGCCGTTGATTCGAGGTCGGAAATTTGGAAACTCGGCGAATCATAAGCCCGGCAAGTGGTGGGGTCTACCGTCGTCCATCTTCTAGCTCGTGTGACAGCAACGCAGCGGCAGCCAGCCAAAAATTCCATTGCAGGCACAGAAGCTGCGAAGGCCCACCACCATCAATCAAGTCGTTTTTGCTTCCGTCACCTCTGTGAGCTTTTGCTTCAGCAAATCCCCTCGTTTCCTCTGTTGGCTGCTCATTGGACTGCAGCCTGCAAGGAAATGCAATCATGAGGAAGAGCCCATGAAAATATCCAAAGTGGACGGCTCCGTCTGTGGTGCGCTCCTCAATCGCCCGTCGGCGAGTCTGAGAACCGTCGGGACGGCAAGGAGAAGCTTCTGCAGAGCCGCCGCGACAGAAGCATCCATCCCTCAAACGAACAATGGACACGGCTCCTGCCCGAGGAGCTCAAGGTGGATCTTGTCGACCTTTCTGCCGCCGGCCATGGAGATGCCCCGTCCGTGCCAATCATCGCAGTCACGAGTCACGCGTCGATGCTACAGCACCGAAAGCGAGGCAGGGTCTCCCGCGTCTCGGCAAAGCTTTCCGCACTCACGAATGCCCCCGGAAGAGCAGGAAAGGCACCAGCTCATGTCTCTTGTCCAACAGCGCGGAGCGGGAACGGTCCAGGAGCACTTTGACTTTCATCGAGATCCATATCGAATGGGATACGCACACTCAGATGGACCGTCGTTGCGAGTCTCGGAAAAGAAGAATGATGTGGAATATCCGACAAGGGAAGAGACCATGAAGTTGAGGCAAGAGGCGCATGAACTTGTTCGAAAGCTCTGTTCAAGTGTCGGACAGCGAATACGATATCCGAACCACGTCTCGCTCGATTCAATCTACAAACTATACTGCCAACTCCCGCAGCCGCGCATGTTGTGTCTTACCTGGATTTGGAGGAACAGATTGATGAAGGTCATGGGGATGCCCGGCAAACGAGATGCCGAATCCATGCTGCGGTACTATGCCCTGGTTGCGGATGTGAAGAATGCTGGGCTCGCACTGCGCCGCGCACAGTGGAACTTTGCGCTGGCTTTCGGAAATCATGCCCTGCGGACCACCACGCAAGACATGGAGACTGCTCTGCGGCTGTGGAGGGAAATGGAGAAGGATCCCCACGCCATGGCAAACGACGTCACGTTCAATGTGCTCTTCGATGTGGCGGCCAAGTCTGGCAAGTTCGCACTTGCGGAAATGCTCTATAAGGAAATGGACAAGCGTGGCATCGTCTTCAACCGCTTTCACCACGTGAGCTTGATCCATTACTTTGGTCTGAGACTCGACTCTGGCGGCATTCGAGCTGCTTACAAAGAAATGGTGGATTCGGGAGAAGTGATTGATACCGTAGTCCTCAACTGCGTCATATCCGGATTTTTGCGGTGCGGAGAAGAGGAAGCCGCCGAGGAGACCTATAAGGCAATGAAGAGTGCCCATGCACTTGCGTCTGACATACCCCAGAGAGATTACATGATGAGCAAGGTGGTCACACAGGCCCTGATGACGTTTTCCAAGGCTGGCAAGCAATACCCCCCCAACATGAAGAAGCCACCGCAGAATAGTGTTCTGTTGACTCCTGACCTGCATACATACAAACTTTTGATTCAACATTATGCCATCGCGATGGGGAATCTTGCCAAAGTGGCTCAGTATCTAGACGAGATGAAACAGCTCAAGATTCCTGTTCATCCCACGCTATTTCTTGCGCTTTTCAAAGGTTTCCATCGCCATGGCGGGTTCCCAGGTTCCGACTGGAGCGAACAGCGACTGAAAGGCGTCTTGACCGCGCTATACCAAGCCAAAGATGCCAACGGAGAGGCCTTCAGCATCGAATCATGGCTTGTCTTGTGGGCGTTGCGAGCTGTCAAGAAGTGCTCATCGAATGAAGCTGTCCTGGTCACATTTGATGCTATGGCCGAGCGCTGGACTATTGAGAGTGAACGGCTGCTTTTCCTGCAGGAAAAACTCGACTACATATTGCAGGATAGAGATAAAATTCGCTCATGGTGAAATGAAGCATTTCAGGATGGCGTTTGAACCTGCGGTTTACCCCCCACCCTCCCCCTTCTTTTTCTCATGGCGTTTGTTGGGCGGGCTTCTGGACACGAGGCTATTTCGCATTGTTCGTACATATACCGAAAATTTACGCCGAGGGAATACCTCAATTTGTAGCTATATATCTGGTGAAAGAGAAATAGATCAAGCGTTTGGACAGAAAGGATGCATGTCACAATGGTAGCGAGCGTTGTTTGTTCGAGACGTGATACTCGAGGCGTATACTCACAGACATGATAAATTTTCTTGCTTTGTTTACAGTGTCATTGACCAAGCTCGGCGTCTATAACATGATCAAGAGTTTTTGCATCAACTACCCTCTTTTAATACCTTCGAAACCAAGACTTTCTCTAAAAAAAAAACCAAATCCAGGATTCCAGGCTTACTGCTCCTTGTACGTTTGGTAGACTGTTTTTCGTTCCGTTCTTGTTAGCTCTCATCTGAAAAAAAAAAAAAAAAAAAACCGCACGCAGACGGTCTCTCCTCTTCATCCACGATCGACCAATCGACGCACCAGCAATACCGAAGGGGGCGAGGAAGCCAGTGGCCATGAAAGTCCAATAGCAGGGACCAAACCACTTGCTGCGCGTGTTGAAGGGAAAGTTGGTGTAAGGTCCCTCGGGGTAGTGGTAGGGAGAGGACATGCGAGCCCGGGTGGCGTGGAAGCCTCGGCGGGAGACGAGCGTGTTGGTCGTACGGACGGCGGCGCGAGACAACATCTGTGTCGATCGGGGGTCAATGGCGGCTTTCTTTGTGAAGGAACTTGGATTATGCTTTGATGCGGGTGACGAACCTTGGAGACGACTTTTCTCGCGATTATGCGGGGGATGGCTTTATTAGTTAGTTCCAGCGACGTGATGGGGTTTGAGGTGATGATGATGGTCGTGTGAGGTCGATCTTGTCGAGTCACGTGGCCATGTTCTTACCTGCCCGCGCCGGGCTCACTTCGGCAGGCACGGCAGGCACGGCAGGCACTGGAAGGGAGTAAGTATGGCGACTCACCGCCTGCGCTACCTGGGACCATTCATTTTTTCTTTCTGCCAGTCAAAAATCAAGCACACCAATAATCCGTGTGGCCGGCCTCTTTTGTCATCGCCGATTTGCCCATGCAATCTTTGCTCGTTGAACGTGCCGTGACGCAAACCGCATCACCACCTCCCCAGATTTAGGGTGTGTGCGTCTGGTTTCTTCCGTCTTTTGGGCTTTCTATCCAAAAGCACCCTGTGATTTATGCATCCATCGCGCTCATCGAATTCCTCTTTCATTACACTCTACTCTGTGTTATTGGCGAGAATAGCTGTCATCAACCACATACGCCAATATGGATGAGATGTTCGACGTGTTCGAGGGCAAGGCGGAGCCTCAAAGCGCCAGCGATACGGAGGAGAGGCCTGCAAAAAGTCGAAAGCACAAGCACGACCGGAACAAGAAGCGCAAGGCTGACGAGGCGATGAATGGAACGGCGCCTACAGGACCTATCGAGGGGGCAACAACCAAGGCGAAATCGGGTGCGGATATGGCCAATGCCAAGGAGACGTCAAAGGCTGAAGAATCCGAGGTCGAAGACTCTGACACCCCGAGCCAGCAGGACAAGAAAAGACGGAAGAAGGAAGATGTTGTTGGGCCTGTCATGACGGATACGTTTGAGACTGCACAATCGAGAGAGGTTGCGGGAGCAGCTACTCTGATTCCACAGGATGCGTCGCTCGTTCTCTCGCACAACATCCAGCATCAGACTGCACTGCCTCCGGATCTGGATTACGAATATGTGCCCTTGTCTGAACACAAATCACCAGAACAACCTGCGAGGACGTGGGACTTCAAACTGGATCCTTTTCAGAGTCTATCGGTGGCGTCTATTGAACGCGACGAGAGCGTCTTGGTTTCAGCACACACGTCTGCTGGCAAAACGGTGGTAGCCGAGTACGCCGTTGCGCAGTGCTTGAAACGCAACCAGAGGGTCATCTACACCAGCCCTATCAAGGCGTTGAGCAACCAGAAGTATCGGGACTTCGAGGCCATCTTCGGCGACGTGGGCCTCATGACGGGCGATGTCACAATCAACCCCACCGCGAGCTGCTTGGTCATGACGACGGAAATTTTGCGATCCATGCTGTACCGCGGCTCCGAGATTATGCGAGAAGTCGCCTGGGTGGTCTTTGACGAGATCCACTACATGAGAGATAAGACGAGAGGTGTTGTTTGGGAAGAGACGATCATCATGCTTCCAGACAAGGTTCGTTATGTCTTTCTGTCAGCCACCATCCCCAACGCTTTTCAGTTTGCGGAATGGATCGCCAAGATCCACCACCAAGCGTGCCATGTTGTGTATACCGATTTCCGACCGACCCCTCTGCAGAACTACTTTCTTGCGGCGGGAGGTAACGGTGCTCGCATTGTGGTGGACGAGAAGGGCAACTTTAACGAGCAAAACTTCAACATTGTCATGAAGCAGGTTGAAGATCAGAAAGGCACCGACTCAAATGACATATCCGCCAAGCTCAAAGGCAAGGGGAAGAACAAGAAGACCAACAAGGGTGGCGCAGACGACGGCGGCTCGGATATCCATAAAATCCTTCGCATGACCATCAAGAAAAAGTTCAATCCTGTCATCGTCTTTAACTTCAGCAAGCGAGAGTGTGAGAACATGGCAATCAGTGTCCAGGGACTTTCGTTCAATGACGACTCGGAAAAGGCCATGGTGACCAAGGTGTTCCAGAGTGCAATCGAGACTCTCTCTGAACAAGACAGAGACCTTCCCCAGATCAAGAATCTGCTGCCCCTGCTGGTCAAGGGGATCGGTATCCATCATTCTGGGTTGCTGCCGATCTTGAAGGAGACGATTGAGATTCTGTTCCAAGAATCTCTCATCAAGGTTCTGTTCGCAACGGAGACCTTCTCCATTGGCCTGAACATGCCTGCCAAGACTGTCGTTTTCACCCAAGTCACCAAGTGGGACGGCATCAAGCGGCGTCCTCTCACTTCGTCCGAGTATATTCAGATGGCTGGTCGTGCAGGACGTCGTGGCCTTGATGATCGAGGTATCGTCATTATGATGATTGACGATAAGCTGGAGCCGGAAACCGCCAAGAGTATCGTGACTGGCCACCAAGATAAACTGAACTCGGCATTCTACTTGGGCTACAACATGATTCTCAACCTCCTGCGCATCGAAGCCATCTCACCCGAATTCATGCTGGAAAGATGTTTCCACCAGTTCCAGAACGCTGCCAGTGTGCCTTCGCTCGAGAAGGAGCTCATGGCCTTGCAGCAGGAACGAGATGGCCTCTCGATCCCCGACGAGGCAACAATCAAGGATTACTACCAGATTCGGCAGCAACTCAACACCTACACCAAGGACATGCGCTGCGTCATCCAGCACCCAAGCCACTGTCTCGACTTTCTACAACCGGGCCGCTTGGTGCAGATTTACAACCCCAAGGAGGCTCAGGACAATGTGGCAGGAGGCCTGGACTTTGGATGGGGTGTGATTGTGAATCACCAGCTGCGTCGGGCTCCCAGACTCGGCGAGCCAGAGCATGAGCCCCAAGAGACTGTTCTTATCGACGTCTTGCTCACCATCTCTGCGTCTAGCTCGGCATTCACTCCTGGCCTGGTGGCTGGAGATATGCCCCCGGGCATCAAGCCTGCAGGCAGCGACGGAGACGGCATCACCGTGGTCGTGCCCTGTCTTCTTAGCTGCATGAAGGCCATTAGCCAGATCCGCATCTTCATGCCCAAGGAGGGCTTGAAGGCGCAGAGCGATCGAGACCAGGTGCGCAAATCATTAGCCGAAGTCAAGAGACGTTTCCCGGACGGGGTTCCCATTTTGGACCCGCTGGAGAACATGGGCATCACAGACGACTCCTTCAAGAAGCTGCTGCGCAAAATCGAAGTCCTGGAGTCGAGACTCTTGGCAAACCCGCTACATCTGTCTCCCATGCTGCCCTCCCTGTGGGACCAGTACAGCCAAAAGGTGCGGCTGGCAGAAAAGATCAAGGAGAAGAAGAAGGCAATCGCCAAGGCACACAGCATCGCGCAGATGGACGAGCTCAAGTCGAGAAAGAGAGTGCTCCGACGACTGGGCTTCATCAACGACGCCGAGGTCGTCCAGCTCAAGGCCCGCGTGGCGTGCGAGATCTCCTCGACCGAGGGCCACGAGCTGCTGCTGTCGGAGCTCCTGCTGGACCGCTTCTTCAACGAGCTGACGCCCGAGACGTGCGCCGCCGTGCTCAGCTGCTTCATCTTTGACGAGAAGGTGGAGACGCAGGCCCTCAAGGAGGACCTCCAGAAGCCGTTTCGCGAGATCCAGGCCAAGGCTCGCATCATTGCCAAGGTCAGCCAGGAGTGCAAGCTGGACGTCAATGAGGAGGAGTATGTCGCGAGCTTGAAGTGGCAGTTGATGGAGACGGTCTTTGCGTGGGCGCAGGGCAAGCCTTTTGTGGAGATTTGGTATGTTTTTCTTTTTCTTTTTTTTGTGTGTGTGTGTGTGTGTGTGTGTGTGTGTGTGTGTGTGTGTGTGTGTGTGTGTCAAGTAGCCCCCCTTTTTCTCCTTCCCCTCTCTTTCCCCCCCTTTTTTCGGTCTTCTTCTCTTCCTTCTCTTCTTTCCTTCTTCTACTTTTCTCTTCGACCGTGGACAAAAAACTAAGCATGGACTCTAGCAAAATGACAAATACATTCGAAGGCTCGCTCATCCGCCTGTTCCGTCGGCTGGAAGAGCTCCTGCGCCAGATGGGCCAGGCGTCCAAGGTGATGGGCAACGACGACCTGACCAAGAAGTTTGAAGAGAGCTTGTCCAAGATCCGAAGGGACATTGTGGCCGCGCAGAGCTTGTATCTGTAGTCTTGGGTTAGGGGCCGCGTAGGAGCTTATTACCTACCTACCTACCTACCTACCTGGTTTAGTCGGTGTTTGGAGTACTTTTTTTCTTGCTATCCTGCGGGGTGCATGCCACGTTCTATGTTCTTTTTATCTCTTCTTTATCTTTATTTTCAGCATATAACCAAAAGCGCATCGCTTGGTTGTCATTTTTGTGGATTTGTAGATTTGTTTTGTTTCTCCCGCGACGGACATTTCGGTCTGGTGATGGGTTCGGTTGATGTGGCTCTGATGGGGCGACGGAGAGATTGCATGAATCGCCGTTTTACTAGGGACTTGTTTGGGGGTTCCGGGCGACGTTTCGTGCTCGCGTTGGTGATGGCTTATACTACATAGCTACCTACCTGCCTGCCTAGTACTGGGTAGGTAGGTAGCTTGATATTGTGGAAGGGGTATCAGTGTCAGCTATGTAGCCGTACCCAGAGCCGCTACATGATGTGTGCATTATATCTTCACATGGCACATAAAAAAAGAAGAAAGAAAAAGCCCCTCCCCTCCCAAAAACCTATCGCTCGCTCGATATCCCCATGACGATGCCAACCGTCACGCTCAGAACAACACCGGATCCAACAAATATCTGCCACTTCTCGCTCCAGAGACCCTGCCTCAACAACCAGGTGATACTGCCCAGGGGGAAGAAGAAGCCAATCATCATGCCCCGGATGAGCACGTCCAGCACCGTGGACATGTTGCCGGGCTCATCCTCGAGCGGGTTCGCCGCCGAGGGCAACTCCCCCCCCGCGTTGGTGTCGATCCACGCGTCCTCGAGGCGGCGCAGCGAATCGGGTGAGGGCATGGAATCCGGCGCGAAGCGCTCATTCTGTATCGACGCAAACTGGGTGCGCAGCGTGGAAATCTCCGACGAGGTGAAGCCCGCCTGCAGCAGGCGGTCGAAGCCGCGGGGGCGGGGTCGCGCGCGCGTGGTGCCGGCCTGGTTGTGGGGGAAATCGGACGGCGTGACGTCCTGGGGAGGGTTGGAGGCAGAGGCCTGCTCGTCGGCCAGGTCCTGGGGAGATAGTTGATCGCCGATGGAGCAGTTGACATATATCCGGAGGAGGGGTGCAGGGCCGTCTACGGCTTTGCCTTTGCCCTTGGTGTCGGGTTTGGAGGACGGCGGCGGCGGCGGCGGCGGTTGGAGGGGCGGTTTGAGCACGGAGCTGAGGGCTGACGAGTCGGGGAGGATGCGGCCCTGGTAGATGAGGCGGAGGCGGTTGGGGGTGGAGAGGCGGGTGCGGAGGAGGTGCTTGAGGGACAGGACGGTTGTGGATTGCGGGTGGGGGATGTCGAGGTCGAGGTCTGGGATCGAGGTCGAGAAGCGGATGGTGAGGAGGAGAGGCGGCGGTGGTGGACGAGGCGGGCGGGTTGGCGGGGTCATGATGGCATGGTGCGATTGTGAGACGGGTTTATCCTTTTGTCCGCTAATTTTATTTGCGATGGAGGGGGATGTGTGTGAGATGGAGTTGATGTTGATGTGCTTGACGTTGGTGACGTTGGTGACATGGAAGCCTCGCGAGACGTGATTAGCCTGGCCGGCACTGTGCACAAATGCGGGCCCCCGGGGTGTGTGTGTGTGTGTGTGTGCGTGTGTATGGCGCGACGGGGAAACTAACTGTGCCACGCCCCACTTCTTTAGTAGTTTAATTGCATCTCACCACCGAAGTTAGTGCTTATTAGCTTAACGGACATATTAGCATAACGGACACTTTTATAAAATTAGAAATTTAATACCCCTTTTAAATATAAAATTTATACTATTTAGAAACTTATAGTAGATTTAATATATTTTTTTTAATATTTTATTAAAAAAATTCTAAGCTTGTTTTATATTAATTTACATAAGTATCTGTTATGCTAATAGTGTTCGTTAAGGTGATAAGCACCACCTTTGGTGGTGAGATGCAATTGAACTACTAAGGAAGTGGGGCGTGGCACGGTTAAGTGCGGCAGTGGCGGACGGACGGGGCAGCATCCCTGGCACCTGCACAAGGTCCGAAGATCTCTCCTCGGACATTGCCAACAAAGCCCTTGCTCAGTGACAAAACAAGTGTTGGTCGCGGGCCCGCCCTGCCCTTGCAAGCAGGATTGGCCCGTTCCTGAATCCCATCGCGCCTCGCCTGATATCCTCCGAACCCGAACCACCAACGGTCACGAACGGCCACCAACGGCCACCAACGGCCACCGACCGGCCAGGAGAGAAGACAAGGGGATGGATGGGTGGAAGGTGGCAGTGCGGACGGAAGCGGCGTTTGGCAATGGTGTGTGTGGCCTGGTCTGGCATGTTGGTAAAAAAATTGAAAACAAATCAAAAAATGAAAACAAAAAGCAAAATCTCACCTCCTGCCCCCCTAGTCCTACCCAGACATCCCTCTCCAAGACTTGTCTCTCCCCCCGATCCACCGCTTTCCACACCAAATGTAAAAAGCAAAGAAGAAAAGGGAAAAAAAAAAGGGAATAACTCCTCCGAGTAACACACACGCCGGAAAAAAAAAAAAAAAAAAAAAACTTGACCCCCCATCACGGGACCATGCAATGATGCTGCTTCTCAAAGATGCAGCCAGGGGCTCTCGGGCGGGTGGCGCTGCTCTCCTGCGGCGGGCGACAAGACGGTTCTCGCCTTGGCGAAGCAGCATCATCCCCCTTGTGACGCTTCTGTCGTTGTACGTTTTCCGATTCCCGCTGCTCGAATGGTGCGATCATGTGCGCCAGACGCAGCCGTGGCTGGGACAGGCACAGCTCGAGCAGATGTTTACGCCGACCGAGTCCGAACTGGCCTGTCTGCATGGCGGCAACAGCAGCAGCAGCAGCAGCAGAAGCAGAAGCAGAAGCAGAAGCAGCGACGCGAGAAACGCGCTCACTTCGACTTCCTCTCCGCCGCCGCCGCCGCCGCAGCAGCAGAAGCAGGCGGATCCGATCCCCAACGTCGTTCACTTCATCTACATCTTCCAGGAACCGCTTGCCCTGCGCAGGGGCCTGCAGTTCGGCTTCGTCGAGTACCTGGCGGTCCGCAGCGCCCTCGTCTCTCTGCAGCCGTCGGCGGTGGTCCTGCACTACGCGTTTGTGCACAAGAACGGCGACGCCTCGTCCAAGATGCGCATGGATCCCATGTCGAACCCGTGGGTGCGGAGGCTCCGCGACAGGATGCTCCTCGTGGAGCACCAGCTCGGCGACGTGAGGGGCCGGTCGGCTTCCCACCTGGCAGACGTCATGAGCCTCGAGCTCCTGCGGGACAACGGCGGCCTCTTCCTCGACCTCCGGACGTTTGCCCTCCGGCCCTTCACCGCCATCATGGACCCCCCCGCCGGACAGGACGTCGTCCTGGGCTACGAGGGCGGCAACAGATGGGGGCTGGGCAACGCCGCCATTGCCGCGCGCAAGAACAGCACGCTGCTGCATCGGTGGCTGGCCGAGTACGCGACCGGCCGTCGCGGTCGCCGTCCCGACAAGAGCCGCCGCCGCTTGTTCTTCCCGGCCAGGCTGGCGGACCGGGCGCCCCCCGGGGTGTGTGCCCTGCCGCCCGACGCCTTCTTCTGGCCGACCTGGACGTCGAGGCATGTCGAGTGGATGCACGAGGAGCTGGACGCGGAGCAGGCAAGACACTGGACCGAGGAGATTGGCAAGAATGGCGGCGCGCTCTTTGCCGGGCAGCTCGCGTACCATGCCTGGGACCACGGCGGCGCCGGCAGGCACCTGACCGGGTTGACGCCCGAGACTGTGCGCAGACGGAATACGAGGTTCAACTTGCTGATGAGGAGATTTATCGAGAATGACATTTACTGAAGCTTGCTTTCGTTTGTCATGGGACGGACTCTGCTCTCACCCCATGGGGCGGTTCGTTGGCGTGGTGACGGTAGGTTGTGCTTCGGTTTTCGGTTTTCTTTCCGCGTCCTTTCTGTAGCCTTTTTTCTCTATCCTTTGTGTGTCCGTTTTGTATATATAGAGACTACCTCGGTACTATACCTACCTACCTAGGTAGGTAGGTAGGTATCTAGTAGTTAGATGCTACCAAAGCCAAGATAGGCCCCCAAGCATTAGTTTTTAATTCGACGGTGGCGTTGCGTGTCGCTGTGTGTGTCGCTGTGTGTGTCACAGTGTGTGTCACAGTGTGTGTCACAGTGTGTGTTGATAGCTTTGATGGGCCCACCTCGCGAGGCACGCATCGCATGGTTCGCATCGCCTCACTTCCTCCCCCGACCCGACCGACTTGGGCGATTGTTGAGCCTGTTCCACGCAAACGACATGCAGGATGCCACGGTTCCGGCGTGCCAAGTATCTGGATTGCTTCTACTGCGGCAAGAGGTCTGGCCTCGAGTTTGACGGCACCGTCCGCGACTTCTTGTGCTTGCATTGCGATGCGACCAATTATTTGGATCAGAATGGTGAAATCACCGACCCCCCGGTTGCCACGGATCGAGAGGCGACGACCGCCGTTCAGTACGTTCAGTACGCCGCGCCACAAGCCAGCGCCGCCTCGTCTTCGTCGTCGCCGCCGCAGGACGACATCTTCTGCCAGGCATGCCTGAAGAACCAGCATCTCTTCACCAAGTCCCTGGCGCAGTACTTCCCCGACGACCCGTCCGACCCCGACTACCCCGAGCTCGAGCGCAACTACTACCGATACCGACGCAACCTGGAGAAGCGCTACCCGCAAGTCTGCAGCGACTGCGCCGACAGGGCCGAGGCCCGGATACGGCAGGCGGGCTACACGGCCAAGACGGACCATCTGCGGCGCATGATGACCCTGAGCCGGGACCGGAAGAAGAAGAAGGTGACCACGACGCGCACCCAGCTGGATTGGATCGACGCGCTGGGCAAGACGCTGTGGCGGAGCGGCCATGTGCTGCAGCTTCTGTGGCATCTCGTCCTGATGGCACAGGCTCTGCCTCTGCAAGCACAGAGCGACGGTGGCATGCGCGATCCGGACGACCGGAGCGCGGCGGCAACGGCAACGGTGCTCCTGTCGCTCAGGCGGGCGGCCGAGTCTCTGCCCGCGGCCGAGACACTGATGCGGTGGAGCGTGCGGACGGGCCTCGCGGCGGCGTGGTGGAATCCGTACTTTGTCCAGGTGAACCGCGGCTTCACGAGACATCTCGTCGGCTTGAGGCAGTGGTATTCCTTCCAGGGCCTCATCCTCTTCTTCCGCCTTATCTTCCCGCGCGGCATGGCCGACGTCGACGACGTCGGTGGACAGGCAGCTGCCAGATCTGGCACCGCGAAGCTCGGTGCCCATGTGGCCATGGTTTCTGTCATGACTGTGGTGAGCTTGAGCTTTGATGTGGATTTTGGGTGTGTGTGTGTGTGTGTGTGTGTGTGTTGATGATGACAGACGTGTTCTGACAAGAAGAAAAAAAAAATGCAACAAATAGATGTACATACTCGCCGGGAGATGCATCCGCGTGGACACGGCGCCGCTGTTCGCGACGAGCGCCGTTCCGTCTCTGGCACCAAACGATGCCACGGCCCACCACCGGCAAAGAAAAGAGCAAGACGCAAAGACCTTCTCCGAGCTTTTCAACGAGGCGCTCGATTCCGCCGACGCGAATGCTCCAACGCCATCGGGGCGTGACCAGGACATGACGCCGCCGACACAGTCGCCGTTCAACGCCACGCGACCTGTGCGCAGTTCCCGGGGAACGGCCAACGGCATGGGTTGGGCGGAAACACCGAGAAAGCGACAGCAGCAGCAGCAGCAAGAGCAACAGTTTCAGTACGACGAGGAAATGGACTGGTCGCCCATCACACCGCAGCAGCACGGCGGAGTCGGAAACGACCATCTCACGCCCGGCCTGACCCTGACCCGGAAGAACGGCTTTGGAAAGTCTGAGTTCGGCGCCCAGACCCCCTCTCAAGGCGGATCGATGAACCCGTTTCGACTCAAAGTCCCCGCGGCGCCGGTAGAGCCCGCCCGGCGGCTGAGGAGTCCAGTGTGGTCAAGCGCGGCCGTGAAGCAAGAACAACGCCCCGAGACGGGCCGGGTCGTGTTCACGAGGAGGAGCAGCAGGGGGCACCAGAGGCATGAACCGTCGCCATCTCAGGCCAGCACCAGCAGCGAGGGCAGCGGTGGCGTCGAGTTCAAACAGCCCAGCTTCTTCGCGCCGCAGCGGGACCACGACACGAGCGACTCCCTGGCTGACCTGCTCAGCCAAAGCTTCAGTCTGGGGCACGAGCAGGAGGCGGCGGCCCCCGCCGAGGAACACACCTCCTCGCGGCAAGACCAGGACCGTGGCCATGTTGCTGCCCTCGGCAAGGCACGAGGAAGAGGAGGAGTCAGCAGCCGGCCGTTAGCTACGACGCCCTCAGCCCGCGTCGAGCTCGAGCAGGCCATCCTGGCCGCTCTCCTGGCGGTGTGGCTCCTCGGCATGCATGTCTCCTCCCGGCCTGGGTCCCGCGGCTGCGAGATACAGCTCGGTGTGCTCTCCGCCGCGGGCGTGCTTGCTCTCCGCGGGGGGGCGGGCGAACAGACAGCCCCCGCGG
>SRQA01000819.1:0-16053 GCA_018360365.1 Claviceps citrina | reverse complement strand
ATTATTAAAAGCAAACTTAGAGACTATATATAGTAAGACTACCTTCTTTAAATAGCTATAAAAGCTATTAATAACTCTGCTAGCCTAAACAGCCTTATTCTAATACTTCTTGTGTTTAGGGTATATTTATAACTATTATAAGATTTACTACTAGTGTTTTTTATTATTTAATGCGCTAAAGTAATTTATAAAGCTACCTTTAAAGCCTATAGATTACTTATAAAGCGCTAGATTAGTAATGCCCTTACTTGCTATAATAGGCTTAACACTCTCCTAACCTACTAGATCCTGCTATAATCTAAGGTATAGGTCTAGCGTAAGAAAGGTAGTTAGTAAGGTTCTTATAGACTCTTAGCTATAGAAGGCATAACTTATATAGTAAAAATACCTTTAGGACTAATAAAATTTAAATCTATTATTATAAAGCTATTCCTATATAATTTAGGTAATCTAGAGATTATAGCTAATAAAGAGACCCTTTCTCCTCTACCTACTAATAATAATAAAGAGAATTATAATAATTAACTATATAAACTAATAAAAAGAGTTACCTTTAACCTTCCTAATAAAAGTACTATTAAAAGGCAGCCTATTAAGTAAGGTAAAGGTAGACTATAAAAGACCTTTTTAATTAACTAAGACTTTAAGAAATTAATGCTTTAAGGCACTCTGCTTACTAAAGTATTTCTTACTATAAAAGAAGAAGGAGATCTTACCCTTGCCTATTAACTCTACTAATAAGGCATTATAAAGACTATAGGAGTACCTTTTAAGGCATTCTAATAGAAGGAACTTAATGCTTTGCTCTAGTAAGAAGTCTTTTAACTTAAGATTTATAACACTAAAAAACATAGTATATAACACATTTTTAATAGCTATTTTGTAAATAAAATTAAAGGCAAAGGCACCCTAGTACTATATAAAAAATCATAACTTATAGTATAAGCTTATAATAATACTAGCAAGTAAATAATCTTAACCTAGGCTCCTATAATTTAATAAGCAAGTTAATAGTTAATTATAACTTTAGCTCCCTTACTTGCAAAGAGGGACATCTTTATTAAGCTAAGAGATATCACGTAAGCCTATGTTTAATTTGTTATAAGCCTTAACTATAAGATCCTATGCTAATTGCCTAAAGAAGTTAGAAATTAGTATTCTCCTAGTATAATTATAGTAATTATTAAGCCTCTCTACAAAATCCCTAAGGCTAGTATATACTAGTAGGTAATATACTAGAAGTATTATTATAAGAAGTTATTTATAATGCCTTTTATGTATAACCCTTGCCTCCTTATTAGTAGCTTTGCAGATAAATTTAGCATTATAAGCATATAGACTAATAATACCCTTATCTTAGCTAATTAACTGTTTTCTAATTAAAAAGAAAATAAACTATAAGCTACTAAATTCCTTACTAAACTAAAGGAGAAGCTTATAATAAACTACCCTCTAATCTTTAATAGTTATAAGCTTACCCTTAACACTAATTCCTCTGTTTCTCTTTGCTAAAAAGGGCAGATTAGTAAGCTTTAACTTATTAATAAAGATCTAGAGAAGCGCTAGGAGGAATATTATTAACAAAGAGCTTATAAAGCGTATATTACTATAATTTATTAACCTAAAGCTACCTTTAACCTCTCTTCTATAGTATAAAAGCAAGATCTTATAAACAAGGACGTTAAATTCCTTAATAAGAGGCTTTAGTAGTAGATAAATTACCTAGATTAAGGGCTGTGTTATATCCTAATTAACCTTAAAAGAGCGAATCTCTTTGTCTTTATTAATAAATCCTTTATAAATAATAAAGACTTTAGCTCTTAAATTAAATACCTTATTATAATTAGAAATAAGGACTTTAGCAAGGCTTAATTTATAATAAAAGGCAATATTATTACGTATAGCTTAATAAAGTGTAAATATGTTACACGCAGCACCCTTGCTTTTAAATTATATAGTATAGTTTAAGGTGCTAATATAGCCTACGTAATTAGCATAACTATTAAGATAATCACGGACTAGCTTAATCTGCCTAAAATTCTAATAATCCTGTGTATAAATTTAAATTTGCTATATAAATGCCTTGTTAAGCTTAGTACTACTAAAGAGAAGTAATTAATAATTAATATTATAGCTCTTTAGTAATTATATAAACGCAGAGAAATCTTCGAAATCTGCTAGATTAATAGCAAAGATAACCTAGCTAATATAATAATAAAGACTTTACTAAACTAAGCGCTTAAGACCCTTATTAATACAAACAAAATTATAATTAGGATAAAAGGTTAGGTAAAAAGAGTAGTATAAGACCTAATAAAAAGGTTATTATAAGAGTTATTATAAGAAGTATATATACTTTAATCTTTATAATAATAACTACCTTATTAAGAGTTATAGATCTTAAGTAGTAGTGTTATAATATATATAATTATAATAACTTCCACATTTATTTCTTTAGCTATAACCATAGCGTGTTATGTGTGTTTTAGGGATATTAGGGCTGTACTAATTAGTACCTATTATATTATAATAACTATTACTATTTCCTTTGTTACTTTATATAAGGGTCTAATTAAGGGATTAGATTTAATTAGCTAAGTGTTTAATATATTTAGCAGGGAGGGATTAGAGGCTCTTTATGTTGTGTTAATTTCTAGTATAAAAAAAGAAGAGTACTAGTGTTAATATTAACGCAATAAGTTAGGTTAACATAGACCTAGCGCATCCTAATTAGCCGTATCTAAGCTTGCCTCGGATAGGTAGCTAGTGCGCTAGTCACATAACCTATAACTTTGCGCATTACGAAAACTACTAAAAGGCCTCCCACTTAGCTAGCTAGATAGTAATACTAATAACGTTAACCAGAATCCTAGTACTTTCTTTTGCGCGCGCATTGCTTATTATTTCTTGTACCTTTGTTATTAATTCGCCTGTGTACAAATTAACACTTTATATCTTTTAATAGCATTCTAACGCCTATTAGTAGTAATAATAGGGCTAGTATATAATATTTAAAAAATATTCTCTAGCCTTATATTTCTTTTAGCTACTAAAATAAATTAATATGCCTTTAAACATAAATATAAACACATAGGCTAATAGACCTGCTTCTCTTATAATAAAAGATATAATAGTAATTCTTAACTATATTAATATAACCCTAATTATATAAGATAACACCCTTATAGCTATATAATAGCGCCTTAATACTATATAGGAGTAGGAAGACACTACTATAGTAGTAATTTAAGCTATATAGGCTGCTACTAATTATATAATTTAATTTACTACTACTACTACCTTAGCTATATCCCTTCCCTTACTTACTAATATAACCCCTCCTTCTAGGGTAACTAACCTTCCTTTACCTCCTACTATACTCCTAGTCTACTATAAGCTAATTTTAATAAGCTTTCCTTATAATAATAAATAATTTACTTTTAATGCCTAGCGCTTCTTTATAGTATATAAGCTATAGGCAAATTATAACTTTATTAGTTCTATTATAGACTAGTAAATATTTATTTACTAAAACCTCTTATTTTTTATTTAAGCTAAGGTTACTCTATTCTTTAAGAAGGGTAATTTTATTTACTATAACCTAGCTACTTTTCTAAACTATCTCTCTAAGCTTTACTCTAACCCTTATTACTATAAGATAGCTTTTATTAAACTTAACTAAATAAAGTAAGCTAGTAATAAATCCTTCTCTACCTTCTTTATTTACTTTAAGTAAAAACTCTCCCTTACTAGTAGTATAAGCTAGGATAATAAGGTTTGTCTTACTAAGCTATACTATATACTTAATAAGTAAATATATAGTATATATATTAGCTATAGTATCTCCTATAATAGCTATAATACTACTATAAAGTAATACTATATTATTACTCTATGTAATAGTATTAGGCTTTGCCTAATGTAGGGCTAATGCGGGTGCGCATTAGTGGTTATACGCACCTTACCTTACGCGTAGGGCTTACATATAATAATAGGGGGGTATTTATAGTAAGGGTATAAAGGGGGCATAATAAGGTCTTTATATTACCTTTCCTTCCTTTCTCTTTATATTTTTTAATAGTATTCTAATGCCTATTAGTAGTAGTAATAGGGCTAGTTTATAATATTTAAAAGATATTCTCTAGCCTTATATTTCTTTTAGCTACTAAAATAAATTAATATACCTTTAAATATAAACACAAACGCGCGGGCTAATAGACCTGCTTCTCTTATAGTAGAAGATATAATAGTAATTCTTAACTATATTAATATAACCCTAACTATATAAGGTAACACCCTTATAGCTATATAATAGCGCCTTAATACTATATAGGAGCGGGAAGACACTACTATAGCTATAATTTAGGCTATATAGGCTACTACTAACTATATAATCTAGTCTGCTACTATTACTACCTTAGCTATATCCCTTCCCTTACTTACTAATATAACCCTTCTTTCTAGGGTAACTAACCTTCCTTTACCTCTTACTATACTCCTAGTTTATTATAAGCTAATTCTAATAAGCTCTCCTTATAATAGTAAATAATCTACCTTTAATACCTAGCGCTTTTTTATAGTATATAAGCTATAGGCAGATTATAACTTTATTAGTTTTACTATAGACTAGTAGATATTTATTTACTAGAACCTCTTATTTTTTATTTAGGCTAAGGTTACCTTATTCTTTAAAAAGGGCAATCTTATTTACTATAACCTAGCTACCTTTCTAGACTATCTCTCTAAGCTTTACTCTAACCCTTATTACTATAAGATAGCCTTTACTAAACTTAACTAGATAGAGCAGGCTAGTAATAAATCCTTCTTTGCCTTCTTTATTTACTTTAAGCAAAAACTCTTCCTTACTAGTAGTATAAGCTAGGATAGTAAGGTCTATCTTACTAAGCTATGCTATATACTTAATAAGCAAATACATAGTATATATATTAGCTATAGCATCTCCTATAATAGCTATAACACTACTATAAAGTAATACTATACTATTACCCTAAACCTTAAGACCTTTATACTTAAGGATTACTTCTATACTAAGTATTTAATAAATCCTTTAGCCTAGTATTACTACACTACTAATTATAAGGGGGATATAGCTATATTTAGGGTAAATACTATAGGGACCTAGGGTAAGGGCAGGAAGAAAAAGAAGCTAAAGGCTAAGAATATAGCCTTACCCTTTACTTAGGCATAAGCTAAGTAAGTAACTAACTAAGAGATAGTATATTACTAGGAGTCTAGTACTTGCTTATACTATAAAAAGATAAGTTATATAGCCTATAACTACTCCCTTTTTCCCCCTTTTTAGCCTAAGGTTTATATTTAGTAAGCTATTACTAAAGCTAATAACTATAAGTATAAGAAGAAGAAGGAGGATAAAATAGGAAAAGACTAGCCCCTATAATAAGTCTTACGCAAGGGCTTCTAGGCTTTGTTATGTAGCAGACTCTAGGTTAGAAGGAGGTAGAGTTAATAAAGTATAATAAAATTTATAAATATATAAATTACTTAGTGTTCTCTATTCCTATTCTCTTTAACTTATCCTCCTTTATAAACACCCTAATTAACTATAGCTATAAGTGCTATAGTATTATTAGTAAGTTTACTACTTAATAGCTAGGCCTTAAGCTTATCTAGCTGCCTTTAAGGCGCTAGGTAAGGACTATTATTAAGGTTTAATAGCGGGGATAATAGGCACTTAAAAGGAAGTCTAGTATTACTTACCTTGCCTACGCCGCGATTAATATTAATAGCTAGCAGTTATTTATTTACTTTTATATAGTCCTAGGCCTTACTTAGGATATAATCTTTAGCCTACTATAAATAAAATACTATAATATTACCCTCTATATTACTTAGCAGGAGCTAATAGTAGGCATAGTAAAAGGCCTTATAGTATAGGAGTCCTTAAGTCACGCCTAGGGCAAGGCTATATAGGGCATAATAGGGTCTGCCTTTATAGCTATAGCTAAGCAGGCTTGCTACCTTTAGGATATAACTATTTAGTTTATAGGCACTAGCTTATACAAGTTAATATTTATTCTTTAAATTACTATGCCTAAGTTATAGCCTAAGAACCCCTATGTAGCCTTACTAGCTAAGGTTTATAACTTTACTAATCTCTTTAATAAGTCTAAGGCAGACGCTCTCTTACCTTATTATAATACCTTAAATTATTATATTTATCTCTATAAGTCTCCTAATAAGTCCCTCCCCTCTCTCCCTTAGGGCTTATTATACTCTATGCCTTAGAACTAGTTACTTAAACTCTAGCAGTAGCTTATAAAGCTCTTAGATAAGGGATAAATCTAAGCTAGCTTTTCTTTAGCAGCTACTTTAGTTCTCTTAGTTAAGAAGGCTAGTAGGGGCTAGCAGTTTTATATAAATTACTATGCTTTTAATAAGATTATAAAGTAGGACTACTACCTATTACCTCTTATTAAGGAAACCCTTTACTCTCTAGCCTATATATAATAGTTTACTAAAGTAAATATTTAGGCAGCTTTTTATAAGCTATAGGTTGCTAAGGGGGATAAGGCTCTTATAGTGTTCTAGATGTAGTTTAGGCTGTTTAAGTAGCTTATCTGCCCCTTTAGCCTAGCAGGTGCGCCTGCTACTTTCTAGTATTATATTAATAACACCCTTAGTAATGCCCTTAGCAACTTTATTATAGTATACTTAGACAATATCCTAGTTTATTCTAGTAGCTTAAGGCGCGACTATTTATAGAAGGTTTACGTGGTTTTTAGCTACCTATAGGCGGCGGGCCTTTACCTTAACCTTAATAAGTCTATTTTTACTACCTAATAAGTCTACTACCTTAAGTATATTATTATAGCAGGTAAAAGCATGTGCCCTAACCCTGCTAAGGTCTAGGCTATTTAGGACTAGGCGGCCCTAATAAAGCTATAGGGTATATATAGCTTCCTTAGTTTTGCGAATTTTTACTATAACTTTATTCTAAATTTCTCCTAAGTTACTAACCCCCTTTATAATCTTATAAAAAAGGGTATTCCCTTTATTTAGGGGCAGCAGGAGGCCTATGTTTTTAATAAGCTTAAGCGCCTCTTTATCTTAGACCTAATCCTAGCTTAATAGGACCCTAACTAGGACATAATAGTTAAGGCAGACTGCTTTATTATTACTCTTAGTAGTTACCTTCTCTAGCTCTAGATAAATAGCATTTAGTACCCTATTGCCTACTACTTAGCCTAGCTAACCCCCCCTTAGTAGAACTATACTATTTATAATAAGAAGCTCCTAGCTATTATCTCCTGCCTTAAGGCATAGTTAGCTAAGCTTTAGGGTGTCTTTAAGCCCTTTACTATTTACACTAACTATAAGAGCCTTAAGTACTTTATAACCCCTAAAATTATAACTAAGTATTAGGCTTACTAGGCTAAAACACTCTTATAGTATTATTATTACTTATAGTACTAACCTATATAGTACTAGTAGTATGCTAATACACTCTCCTAATAGGGCTAGGATAAGGTAGGGCTAACCCTATAGTATAGCTACCTCCTTTAACCTTTATTTATCTAGGCTATTTTTATAAGTAACCCTAACCCCTTTAGCACTAATATTACACTACCCTCTAGTAACTAGGTCTTTTCCTCTTCTTACCTTTAGGTGCTTTAGGATATAGTAATTACTTATAATATAGTATACTACTACTACCTTACTACTATCCGCAGGAATATATAGTAATTCTTTATAAAGGCTAAAATAAGGGAGTAAATTATAGACTATAGTGTTAGCGCTTATAGGGTGCTTTAGTTTTATAGCTAGATATAGGTGCCTTAATAGAAGCTATTAATAACCACCCTTATTTAGGAGTGCTATAAGTTACTAGTAGTAGGCTATTTAGGTTATAACACTACCTTCTAGACCCTTTAGTAATAGTTTTACTAGGCAGGCATGTCCTAGGATATTACTTACTATATCTAGAATTATTACTACTATAGTAGCTATAAGAGCTACTAGTAGCAGTAGGGCCTCCTAAAACCCCTCCCTATCCCTAACTACTTCTAGTCCTAGATCTTAGTTAACTTTATAATAAGCCTGCCTATACGCAGGCTATTTAATCCCTTTTCCCTTATAGTAATTATAAACTACCTTTCTAAGTTTATCTAGCTTAAGGCTATAATTAGTATCTCTACTAAGGTATATATAGAGAGGTTTAAGATATACTAGTAATAGTTTTATAGGTTCCCTACCTTTATTATTACTAACTATAGCTTAGACTAGCTAAGTAAGTTCTAAACTACCTTATACTTAATTATTAAGACTAAATAGTTACTTTCTACCTCCTACTACCCCTAGACTAATAAGGGCATAAAGTAGGCTAACTAAGAGGTGTAGGCTATTTTATATTTTTATATTTCCTTCTTATAGTTTAATTAGCCTAAGCACCTAGTAGCATGCTAGCTTACGCTTAATAATTAGGCTTTCTTTATTACTAGCTTTAGTCTAAACTAGCTGCTTTATAAATATAATATTAATCTAGTCTAGGTTCTTATAAACCTTACTCCTAGCGCTACTATAAGCGTAGGATAGGTAGCCTAGTTTGCCTTATAACTTTAGGAGGCTTCTAAGCTAGCCTAGGTAGCTATTGCCTTTGCTTAGTAATAATAATAGGATAGTATAGCTACCTCTTATTGCCTTATAAAGTAGTTCTAGGTTAGGGACTAGGTATAGCTCTCCCTTTACTATATTAAAACTAACTACCCCTTTAAGAAGCTAGACTAGGTAGTAGCTAAGTACTATATTATAGCTATTCTTATACTACTAATAGTCTATCTTAATATACCCTAAGGTATTTACCCTATCTTTTATATTAACCTTATTAAGCATGCTACTACTAATTCGCTCCCTAGCTAGCCCTAGTATAATATATACTTAGGGCCTGCGTAGGTATAGAATAATAAGAATAATAAGCTTTATAAGAAATACTAGGTTAAGAAGGTGCTAGTAGCCTATAACGCGCGGGGCTATGGGCATTATTAGGATATCCTTATTAAATAAGTAGGATACTTAATGCTAATATAAAAGCTACTTAAGAACCTAGTAAATATATAGGCCCTAGTAAATTATAAGGCAAAATAAGGTAGTGTATAGTATAATAATAGTCCCTAGTAGGTTCTTAAATAGGGTTCTCTTATAAAGCTATATATATTTACTACTTAGGGCCTAACTTACCCTAAATTAGTCTCCTTCCCCCTCTCTCCTACCTACCCTTCTTCCTCCCTTACCTTAGTAAACCTTATATTAGTTACTAAGTAACTTTAGGGGTAGCTTATTATTATAAGAGTTAGGGAAGGGGGTATTATACTATATTTAAAATAGTATTATTAAGATTACCTATATATCCCTCTTATCTCTCTCTTAGTAGTGTTAATAGCTTTCTAGTATATGCCCTTATAGGGTATATTAGAAGTATTAAGGGGTGTTTAGTAATTCCTTTACCTATAAGCTAGGCCTATAAGATTACTATAGTAGCTATATAATACTCTATAGCATTACTATCTACTTCTCTATAGCCCTTTATATAGCCCTAAAGGACTATATAGTATACTACTAGTAGCTAGCTATAGCCTAGGCGTTCTACTTCCTTTATATAAATAGCATGCTTTTAAGCTAGGTAAGGGGTTAGACTAGTAGCTATATAGCGCCCTAAATAAGGGCGCTAGGGAATATAAGGAATAGATTAGTAGCTATATTACTAGGTAGTATAAGTATAGCACTCCCTATAATAAGTATATTATTAGTAAGTATAGTAGTAGTAAGAGTATTATAAATAGTCTAAATAGTAACTAAGGTATACTTAGTGTAGTAGTATAAGTTAGTAAATTTATTACCTAGGGCGCAGAATTTAGATATTAAGATAGTAATTATTTAGATTTACTAGGTCCCCTTATAATACACCTCTAGTGTAATAATAGCATAGCCCCTAGCTATAGCTTATATTAGGGCGTGTATAGTATGCCTAATATAAGGATTAGCCGCTAGCATATGCGTGTCCTATATATATTTCTAGTAGCCTTTCTAGTAGCTTTTATATAACTTCCTGCAGGAACTATGCTTATAGTCTAGTCTGCCTAATTAGATAGTAATAAGAATACACTAGATATAAGGCAGGTTAATAGTTATAAGTATAGTATTACCCTCCTTATTAGAGTCTTCTTTTATAATAAACTTACCTAGGGCCTATGCTTAGTACTAGTGTAAGAGTAGGACATTACCTTATATGCTAAAAGGCAGTTATAAGGGCTAGTATAGTATGCTTAGGGAAGGCTATAGTAGCTATAGATATATATAAGTAGCTAGGGCAGGTAGGAGCTGCTTACTAATATTCTAGAAGCTATATAAAGGAAATAGCGCCTAAGTATAGCCTAGGTAGTATAGTAGTAGTAGGTACTATAGTAGTAGCAGGCCTTAGAGCAGCTATAATATAGTAAGTAACTAAGCATAGGATTTAGTAATATAAAGTAAGCTTAGGAATAATAATAAGTCTATAAAAAGGTAATAAGTAATAAAATAAAAACTCTTTATAATAGGGGAGATAAAGGAGGATAGTTAGTAGGACTCTAGGGGCGGATAAAATAAGGTTTTTATACCTTTAACAGGCGTCTAATATAGTATTATCTAGTTTAGGTATTATATATAAATAATAATAACTATAGGTTCTTATAATACTAGCTAGCTATACTAGCTATTAATAGCTTGCTTCTTACGCCTAATATAAGCGCCTTACTCTAACTAGGTACTAACATTAGGCGGGTTACTTAGATATAGTCTAACCACTAGCAACTATTAATAGCCTATGTCTTACTTTTATGCTAGCTATTTAGTGTAGTGTGTTATACTTATACTATGCTTATTATATTTACTATATTACTTATTTACACTACTTAGTAAGGTTTATAGTTTTATTTAGTTTTATATCCCTTTATCTTAGTTTGCTTACTTATCCCTAAACTATCTCCTTAACTTACTAGTCTAGTGCCTATCCTAGCTAGGCTAGCTTACCTCCCCTAGTAGCGTTTATGCTTATCTCCTAGTAACTATAAATATAATAAGAATGTTTTATTTATTAATTTACTTGCCTATAGCTTTTTCTTACTAACCTAACGCTTTTATATAAGTAGCATCTGCGTAGTATAGCTACTGCCTAGGGCGGAAGGCTATATAATAGTATTAGGCTTTGCCTAATATAAGGCTAATGTAAGTGTGTATTAGTAGTTATATACACCTTGCCTTGCGCGTAGGGCTTACGTATAATAACAGGGGGGTATTTATAGTAAGAGTATAAAGGGGGTATAATAGGGTCTTTGTGTTACCTTTCCTTCCTTTCTCTTTATGTCTTTTAATAGTATTCCAACGCCTATTAGCAGTAGTAATAGGGCTAGTCTATAACACTCTAGACCTTAAGACCTTTATACTTAAGGATTACTTCTACACTAGGTATTTAATAAATCCTTTAGCCTAGCCTTACTATACTACTAACTATAAGGGGGATATAGCTATATCTAAGGTAAATACTATAAGGACCTAGGGTAAGGGTAGGAAAAAGAAGAAGCTAAAGGCTAAAAATATAGCCTTACCCTTTACTTAGGCATAAGCTAAGTAAGTAACTAACTAGGAAATAGTGTGTTATTAAAAGTCTAGTGCTTACTTATACTATAAACAGATAGGTTATATAGCCTATAACTACTCCCTTCTTCCCTCTTTTTAGCCTAAGGTTTATATTTAGTAGGCTATTATAAAGGCTAATAACTATAAGTATAAGGAGGAGGAGGAGAATAAAATAAGAAAAAACTAGCCCTTATAGTAAGTCTTATGTAAGAGCTTCTAGGCTTTATTATATAGTAGACTCTAGGTTAGAAGAAGGTAGAGTTAATAAAGTATAATAAAATTTATAAACATATAAATTACCTAGTATTCTCTATTCCTATTCTCTTTAACTTATTCTCCTTTATAAATACCCTAATTAACTATAGCTATAAGTACTATAATATTATTAGTAAGTTTACTACTTAATAGCTAGGCCTTAAGCTTATTTAGCTGCCTTTAAGGCGCTAGGTAAGGACTGCTATTAAGGTTTAATAGCAGGGATAATAAGCACTTAAGAGGGAGTTTAGTATTACTTACCTTGCCTACGCTATAATTAATATTAATAGCTAGTAATTATTTGTTTGCCTTTATATAGTTCTAGGCCTTGCCTAGGATATAATCTTTAGCCTACTATAAATAAAACACTATAACATTACCCTTTATACTACTTAGCAAGAGCTAATAATAGGGATAGCAAAAGGCCTTATAGTATAGGAGTCCTTAAGTTACGCCTAGAGTAAGGCTATATAGGGCATAATAGGGTTTGCCTTTATAGCTATAGCTAAGCAGGCTTGCTACCTTTAGAATATAACTATTTAGTTTATAGGCACTAGCTTATATAAGTTAATATCTATTCTTTAGGTTACTATACCTAAGTTATAGCCTAAAAACCCTTATATAACCCTGCTAGCTAAGCTTTATAACTTTACTAATCTCTTTAATAAGTCTAAGGTAAACACTCTCCTACCCTATTATAGCACCTTAGACTATTATATTTATCTTTATAAGTCTCTTAATAAGTCCCTCCCCTCTCTCCCTTAAGGCTTATTATACTTTATACCTTAGGACTAGTTACTTAAACTCTAGTAGTAGCTTATAAAGCTCTTAGATAAGGGATAGATTTAAGCTAGCTTTTCTTTAGTAGCTACTCTAGTTCTTTTAGTTAAGAAGGCTAGCAGGGGCTAGTAGTTTTATATAAATTACTATGCTTTTAATAAGATTATAAAGTAGGACTACTACTTATTACCTCTTATTAAGGAAACCCTTTACTCTCTAGCTTATATATAATAGTTTACTAAGGTAAATATTTAGGCAGCTTTTTATAAGCTATAGGTTACTAAGGGGGATAAGGCTTTTATAGTATTTTAGATATAGTTTAGGCTATTTAAGTAGCTTATCTGCCCCTTTAGCTTAGTAGGTACGCCTATTACTTTCTAGTATTATATTAATAATGCCCTTAGTAATACCCTTAGTAACTTTATAGTAGTATACTTAGATAATATCCTAGTTTATTCTAGTGGCTTAAGGCGTAACTATTTGCAAAAGGTTTATATAGTTTTTAGCTGCCTATAAGCAGCAGGCCTCTACCTTAACCTTAATAAGTCTATCTTTACTACCTAATAGGTCTACTACCTTAGGTATATTATTATAGTAGGCAAGAGTATACGCCCTAACCCTACTAAGGTCTAGGCTATTTAGGACTAGGTAGCCCTAATAAAGCTATAGGGTATATATAGCTTTCTTAGTTTTATAAATTTTTACTATAACTTTATTTTAAATTTCTCCTAAGTTACTAACCCCCTTTATAATTTTATAAAAAAGGGCATTCCCTTTATTTAGGGGTAGCAGAAGGCCTATGCTTTTAATAAGCTTAAGCGCCTCTTTATTTTAGACCTAATCCTAGCTTAATAAGACCCTAACTAGGATATAATAGTTAAGATAGACTACTTTAGTATTACTCTTAGTAGTTACCTCCTCTAGCTTTAGATAAATAGTATTTAGTACCCTATTACTTACTACTTAGCCTAGCTAACCCCCCCTTAGTAAAACTATATTATTTATAATAAAAAGCTCCTAGCTATTATCTCCTGCCTTAAGGTATAGTTAGCTAAGCTTTAGGGTATTTTTAAGCCCTTTATTATCTATACTAATTATAAAAGCCTTAAGTACTTTATAACCCCTAAAATTATAACTAAGTATTAGGCTTACTAGGCTAAGACACTCTTATAGTATTATTACTACCTATAATACTAACCTACGTAGTATTAGTAGTATACTAATATACTCTCCTAATAAGGCTAGGATAAGGTAGGGCTAACCTTATAATATAGCTACCTTCTTTAACCTTTATTTATTTAGGCTATTTTTATAAGTAACCCTAACCCTTTTAGCACTAATATAGTACTACCCTCTAGTAATTAGGTCTTTTCCTCTCCCTACCTTTAGGCACTTTAAGATATAGTAATTACTTATAATATAGTATACTACTATTACCTTATTATTATTTATAGGAATATATAGTAATTCCCTATAAAGGCTAAGATAAGGGAGCAAATTATAAACTATAGTATTAGTGCTTATAAGGTGCTTTAGTTTTATAGCTAAATATAAGTACTTTAATAGGAGCTATTAATAACTACCCTTATCTAGAAGTACTATAAGTTACTAGTAGCAGGCTATCTAGGTTATAACACTACCTTCTAGACCCTTTAGTAATAGTTCTACTAGGCAGGCATATCCTAGGATATTACTTATTATATCTAGAATTATTACTACTATAGTAGCTATAAAAGCTACTAGTAGTAGTAAGGCCTCTTAAAACCCCTCCTTATTTCTAATTACTTTTAGTTCTAGATCTTAGTTAACTTTATAATAGGCCTGCTTATATATAAGCTATCTAATCCCTCTTCCCTTATAATAATTATAAACTACCTTTCTAAGTTTATTTAGCTTAAGGCTATAACTAGTATCTTTACTAAAGTATATATAAAAAGGTTTAAGATATACTAGTAGTAGTTTTATAGGTTCCCTACCTTTATTATTACTAACTATAGCTTAGACTAGCTAAGTAAGTTCTAGACTACCTTATGCTTAATTATTAAGACTAAATAGTTACTTTTTACCTTTTACTACCCCTAGACTAATAGGGGTATAAAGCAGGCTAACTAGGAGGTATAGGCTATCCTATATTTTTATATTTTCTTCTTATAGTTTAATTAGCCTAAGTACCTAGTAGTATGCTAGCTTATGCTTAATAATTAGGCTTTCTTTATTACTAGCTTTAGTCTAAACTAGCTACTTTATAAATATAATATTAATTTAGTTTAGGTTTCTATAAACCTTACTCCTAGTGCTATTATAAGTATAGGATAAGTAGCCTAGTTTGCCTTATAATTTTAGAAGGCTTCTAAGCTAGCCTAGGCAGCTATTGCCTTTGCTTAGTAATAATAATAAAATAGCATAGCTATCTTCTATTGCCCTATAAAGTAGTTTTAGGTTAGGGACTAGGTATAGCTCTCCCTTTATTATATTAAAACTAACTACCCCTCTAAGAAGCTAAACTAAGTAGTAGCTAAGTACTATATTATAGCTATTCCTATACTACTAATAGTTTATTTTAATATACCCTAGGGTATTTACCCTATCTTTTATATTAACTTTATTAAGCGCGCTACTACTAATCTACTCCCTAGCTAGCCCTAGTATAATATATACCTAGGGCTTATATAAGTATAAAATAATAAGAATAATAAGCTTTATAAAAAATACTAGGTTAAGAAAGTGCTAGTAGCCTATAATATATAGGGCTATAGGCACTATTAGGATATTCTTATTAAATAAGTAGAACACTTAATACTAATATAAGAGCTACTTAAGAACCTAGTAAATATATAAGCCCTAGCAAACTATAAGGTAGAATAGGGTAGTATATAGTATAATAATAGTCCTTAGTAGGTTTTTAAATAGAGTTCTTTTATAAAGCTATATATATTTACTACTTAAAGCCTAACTTACCCTAAATTAGTCTCCTTCCCCCTCTCTCTTACTTACCTTTTTTCCTCTCTTACCTTAGTAAACCTTATATTAATTACTAGGTAACTTTAGGGGTAGCTTATTATTATAAGAGTTAGGGAAGGGGGTATTATACTATATCTAGGATAGTATTATTAAGATTACTTATATATCCCTTTTATCTCTCTCTTAGTAGTATTAATAGCTTTTTAGTATATGCCCTTATAGGGTATATTAGGGGTATTAGGGGGTGTTTAGTAATTCCTTTACCTATAGGCTAGGCCTATAGGATTATTATAATAGCTATATAATTGTTGGATGAGCACAGGTAAAAGATACCTGTGGGTTACGCGTAACCGTAGGTAAAAGGTGTGTACACATAAGGGGGTTCTATTCAGTTGTATCTTCTAA
>SRQA01000818.1:0-16067 GCA_018360365.1 Claviceps citrina | reverse complement strand
TATGCTTAAGGCCCTTAACCTCCTCTCTAATAAGATTATCTCTCTTTATTATAGGACTAAAGGCTATGTAAATAATAAGATTAATATATAAAACACGCTTCTTGCTGCTATTAATAATATCCCTAAATATAGCCTTATAGCTTATAATAGCCCTTTTATATATAAGGACCTAACGTTAAAGCTCTAGAAAAGTATTAGAGTAAAGTAAGCTAAAAGAAATACTACTAAGCGTAGTGCGTTCTATTAAAAAGAGGCTAAAGTTAACTCTAATACTATATTTTATACTAATTATTACTATAGGAAGAATTATAACTTCTAATAGCAATAATATAAGCTCTTTATTTATTATAAGGGCCGCTACTTTATTTATAAGAAGTAAGGGTGCTAGTCTATAAAGCACTCTACTAAAAAATATAAGGCGTTATAAAGGCGTTAGAATTAATCTAAATTCTATTATAGCAGGCTAATAAAGCAGAAGTAGTAGTAATTCCTTGCTTATATTAAGGGCAAGGATAATAATAGTAGTAATCCTAATAACCTTAAGTAATTAATCCTTAAGACTAAGGTAATAATAGCTTTATTAAATAAGACTAAAAAGGATAACTACTCTAATCCTCCTACAGGTCCTTTATAATTCCTTACTATAATATTATAAAGATTAACACTCTTAATAAAGATCCCTAATAGTAGTAAGGTGCTTAAGATACTTTAAGACTAGTTATTTAAACATACCCTTTACTATAGCAATCTCTATAAAAAGCCTTAGTTTAATAATATTTTCCTTGCTAAAGTATATTATTTAGAAGAGACCTTTAGAAACATTCTTCCTAATACTAGCGCTATAGGAGTCTCTATAATTAGTATTACTTAAGCCTAAGCCCTTTTACGCCTGTTTCCCTTGCTATAAATTAACTAATCCGCGAGTTAATATAATGTTACCTTTAGCGCTAGAAAAGCATTATTACTAGGTTCTTTAAAGGTTCCTATAGTGCTTAGAGAGATTAAATTCTACATACTGCTAATAGTAATACCCTTCTTATTCTTAATTACTAATATAAACTATATAAATATAAAGCTTAATAACCTAAGGAACCTGCTAATTTAAGGCATAAAAGAGATCCCTATAACCTAATAATAAGGTTATTTATAGTAGGATCTTAAGCTAACTATAGTAGTTACCTTCTTTCTTATAGAAATATAACTTTAGTAGCTTTATTAACGCTTTAGTTACCCTTCTATTAGAAGACTGTAAAAGGTTCTTCACAAAGCTAGTAAGGAATTTAACCTAAAGATCTTGTAAAAAATTACTAGTTTTTGCAAGTAGTGTTAACTTTATAGCAAGAGCCCTAGCTAATTTAAGTTTACTTTAAAAAATAACTATAAGTTTAATTATAAGATTATTATTAATATCCTCTAAATTAATAGTAAGCTAGTTCTTTATATTATAGATTCTGCTATAGCTTTCTAAGCTACCTATTTTCTTAAACTAAAGAAGCAAACTACTAGAGATATTTAGGATACTATTAAAGCTTATTAGATTAATAGTTATCTTAGACTGCCTAAATAAATTATTTATAATACTAGGAAGAACTTTGTGTTAGCTAAATTCTGTTAATATGCCTAAGGGTTAGTAATTAAGGTTAATAAGGTTCCTATAAAAGCTTATAATAGTGTTAGAAAGGTTAAAAGATATCACGCTCCCCTCTAATATATATATAGCATTATTAAAAGCAAACTTAGAGACTATGTGTAGTAAGACTACCTTCTTTAAATAGCTATAAAAGCTATTAATAACTCTACTAGCCTAAATAGCCTTATTCTAATACTTCTTATGTTTAGGGCATATCTACAACTATTATAGGATTTACTACTAGTGTTTTCTATTATTTAATATGCTAAAGCAATCTATAAAGCTACCTTTAAAGCCTGCAAATTACTTATAAAGCGCTAGATTAGTAATGCCCTTGCCTACTATAATAGGCCTAACACTCTCCTAACCTACTAGATCCCGCTATAATCTAAGGTATAGGTCTAGTGTAAGAAAGGTAGTTAGTAAGGTCCTTATAAACTCTTAGCTATAAAAGGTATAACCTACACAGTAGAAATGCCTTTAGGACTAATAAAATTTAGATTTATTATTATAAAGCTATTCCTATATAATTTAGGTAATTTAGAGACTATAGCTAATAAAGAAACCCTTCCTCCTTTAACTACTAATAAGAATAAAGAGGATTATAATAATTAACTACATAAACTAACAAAAAGAGTTACCTTTAACCTTCCTAATAAAAATAATATTAAAAAGCAGCCTATTAAGCAAGGCAGAGGCAGACTATAAAAGACCCCTTTAATTAACTAAGACTTTAAGAAATTAATGCTTTAAGGCACTTTACTTACTAAAGTATTTCTTACTATAAAAAAAAAAGGAGATCTTACCCTTACTTATTAACTCTGCTAGTAAGGCATTATAAAAACTATAGGAGTACCTTTTAAGGCATTTTAGTAGAAGGAACTTAATGCTTTGCTTTAGCAAGAAGTTTTCTAACTTAAGATTTATAATACTAAAAAACATAGCATATAATATATCTTTAATAGCCGTTTTATAAATAAAATTAAAGGCAAAGGCACCCTAGTACTATACAAAAAATCATAACTTATAGTGCAAGCTTATAATAATACTAGCAAGTAAATAATCTTAACCTAAGCTCCTATAATTTAACAGGTAAGTTAATAGTTAATTATAACTTTAGCTCCCTTACTTGTAAAGAGGGATATCTCTATTAAGCTAAGAGATATTATATAAGCCTATGTTTAATCTATTATAAGCCTTAACTATAAGATCCTATACTAATTACCTAAAGAAGTTAGAGATTAGCATCCTCCTAGCATAATTATAGTAATTATTAAGCCTTTTTACGGAATCCCTAAGGCTAGCACATACTAGTAGGCAACGTACTAGAAGTATTATTATAAGAAATTATTTATAATGCCTTCTATATATAACCCTTGCCTTCTTATTAGTAGCTCTGTAAATAAATTTAGTATTATAGGCATGTAGACTAATAATACTCTTATCTTAGCTAATTAACTATTTTCTAATTAAGAAGAAAACAAACTATAAGCTACTAAATTCCTTGCTAAGCTAAAGGAGAAGCTTATAATAAACTACCCTCTAATTTTTAATAGTTATAAGCTTACCCTTAATGCTAATTCCTTTGTTTCTTTTTGCTAAAAAGGGCAGATTAGTAAGCTTTAACTTATTAATAAAAATCTAAAGAAGCGCTAGGAGAAATATTATTAATAAAGAGCTTATAAAGCATATATTACTATAATTTATTAACCTAAAGCTACCTTTAATCTCTCTTTTATAGTATAAAGGCAAGATCTTATAGATAAGAATATTAAATTCCTTAATAAGAGGCTTTAGTAGCAGATAGATTACCTAGATTAAGGGCTGCGTTATATCCTAATTAACCTTAAAAGAGCGAATTTCTTTGTCTTTATTAATAAATCCTTTGTAAATAACAAAGACTTTAGCTCTTAGATTAGATACCTTATTATAATTAGAAATAAGGACTTTAGCGAGGCTTAATTTACAATAAAAGGCAATATTATTACGTATAGCTTAACGAAGTGTAAGCGTATTACACGCAGCGCCCTTGCTTCTAAATTATATAGTATAGTTTAAGGTGCTAATATAGCCTACGCAATTAGCATAACTATTAAGATAATTATAGACTAGCTTAATCTACCTAAAATTCTAATAATCCTGTGTATAGATTTAAATTTACTATATAAATGCCTTATTAAGCTTAGTACTACTAAAGAGAAGCGATTAATAATTAATATTATAGCTCTTTAGTAATTATATAAATACAGAGAAATCTTCGAAATCTACTAGATTAATAGCAAAGATAACCTAGCTAATGTAATAACAAAGACTTTACTAAACTAAGCGCTTAAGACCCTTATTAATATAAACAAGATTATAATTAAGATAGAAGGTTAGGTAAAAAGAGCAGCATAAGACCTACTAGAAGGGTTATTACAAGAGTTATTATAAGAAGTATATATACTTTAATCTTTATAATAGTAGCTGCCTTATTAAGATATATAGACCTTAATTTTGCGGCCTGTAAAGGCCTTTATTAAGAGTTATAGATCTTAAGCAGTAGTGTTATAATATATGTAATTATAATAACTTCCATATTTATTTCTTTAGCTACGACCGCAGCGTGTTATGTGTGTTTTAGGGATATTAGGGTTGTACTAATTAGTACTTATTATGTTGTAATAACTATTACTATTTCCTTTATTACTTTGTGTAAGAATTTAATTAAGGGATTAGATTTAATTAGCTAAGTGTTTAATATATTTAGCAAGGAGGGATTAGAGGCTCTTTATATTACGTTAATTTCTAGTATAAAAAGAGAAGAGTGCTAGTGTTAATATTAACGCAATAGGTTAGGTTAATATAGACCTAGCGCACCCTAATTAGCCGCATCTAAGCTCGCCTTAGATAGGTAGCTAGTGCGCTAGTTACGTAACCTATAACTTTGCGCATCGCGAAAACTACTAAAAGGCCTCCTACTTAGCTAGCTAGATAGTAATATAAATAACGTTAACCAGAATCCTAGTACTTCCTTTTGCGCGCGCATTGCTTGTTATTTCTTATACCTTTGTTATTAATTCGCCTGTGTACGAATTAACAAATAGGAAGGAATATAAAATACTTAGTAAATTAGTCTATAATTACTAGGATTAAGTTAGTTTCTCACTTATAGTAGAATGCCTATAGCAATCCTATAATAAAGTCTATTAACACTTTAACCTATAGTTGCCTTAGTATTAGAAGTAATTTAAGCTTTTTATATAGCTTATACTATCTTACTATAATACGCTAATATTTAGTATAACTAAACATATAGTCCGCTACTACCTCCTATAGGCTAGGCTAGTAGAAATTATATTATAGTAATTTAATTATTTAGTTAATACTAAAGTAACTAGCTAAGGGATTATTATAGTATAGCTATAAAAGCTTTACTTATAAGATAGGGTCCTAAGGTACTGCTACTTAGTTATTATATATTAGGAGGCTATATATGTTATATTTTTATATCCTAGTATTTCCCCTCCCTTTTACTGCCTCTTAGGCCTAGCTACTTATCTAAAGGTTTTAGTTATAGTCCTAAGCTATCTTTAGTAGCTAAGCTAGTAACCTATTTATAGTGTAGTTATATAGATTTAGTAACGCAATAGCCGCCTAGATTTTATGTGATTTAACACTAAAAACATATCTTACTTTAGCTGCGAATTTATTAGCTACTAGCTTGTGCTTTACTAGCATCCTAGTAGCTACCTTACTTATCTAGACCCTAAGATTATAGACTAAAGTATTTTCCTCTCCTAAAGGCATCTTACTATATTACTACTAATCCCCTATAACTAAAGTATTTTCCTCTCCTAAAGGCATCTTACTATATCTTCTCTTAGGTATTATAACCCCTTTTGCTTTTTTTATAGGATATATTTCTCTAGGCTTATTAGCCTCCTTACTACTTAGGGCAAATAAAAACTTCTTTTATAAGTTAAGTAATAGCCCTAAATTTATTAGCGTTTCGCTATTATAATCTAGCTATCTTAATAGTATATTAGTAGGGTTACTTTTACTTAGTTTATATTTAATAATAAAGTTAAAAGGTAATAGGAATATACACTATTATGCTTGCCTGCTATTTAGCTTTAGTAGCCTTATAAAAGTCTAAAGGTTATAGTAGTTTAATAGGACTTTAACTAGATTCTTTACCCCTTTAATATAATATTACTAGTGTTTAAATAACTTAACTATTATAAAGAGCTCTTAGTTAGTAGTACTATAATTTCTTTCTATATCTATAAACTTCCTTAACTAGAATGCTATAGGGTAGTATTGCCTATTATTATTTAGCTATAAGATAATACTAGCTATTATAAAGACTAAAGCGTTTATTTTAATTTAAACCTGCTTATTAGGGTTATAGTAATAAAGGAGAGGGGCCTCCTAGAAGGCAGCTTTTAGCTATATAAACGCTATCTTTTTAGCTAGTCTAAATTAGAAGGTGCCCTTTTATATGCTATTTTAGCTACCCTTTATAAGTACGTTTAAAGGTACTATAATACTAGAGTATTAGTGTATAAAGCATTAGTAAAAATTATAGAATCTAAGGAATACTTGTACATCCTAGAAGCTCTTTAGCTCTTGCTAATCTTATATAGTCTTAACCCTTTTAGGGTCTATTAAAATGCTAGTAGTTAATAGAATAAATCCTAGAAATTCTACTAAGTCTTAGTAGAAGGTATACTTAGAAGGTTTTGTATATAGCTTTGCCTCTCTTATATATTTAAGGACTTATTTAATGTGTTTTATGTGTGCTTCTTAGGTCTTAGAGAAGATAAGGATATTATCTAAATATACTATATAAATAGTGTTTATTAGTCTATAAAGAGCTTAGTAAATATAGTTTTAGAATATAGCTAGGGCATTAGTAAGGCTAAATAGTATAATAAGGTATTTAAAGTATTTATAGTAGGTTTAGAAAGTAGTCTTTTACTTATTACTAGCTTTTATTTAAATCTAGTAATAAGTGTTTTTAATATTAATTTTAGAAAAGTATTTTATACCCTAGTAATAGTTAAGGATCTCTAAAATAAGGGGTAAAGTATAGTAATTCTTAAGTATAATCTTATTAATTCCCTAGTAGTTTACGTAAAGTTAGAGTATTTTATCTTTCTTTAGGATAAAGAAGATTAGCATGCCTACAGGGCTTTTTAAGGGTTTTATATACCCTTTTGCTAGGTTATCTTAGATATAGTTCTAGAGCTCCTTAAGTTTTACTTATAAGAGGGGGTATATAGGACTATATAAAGGCATAGTGTCTAGGAGAAGGTTAATAGTATAGTTTATTTCCTTTTAAGATAGTAGTAGTCTAAACTTATTAGAGGTAAATATATTCTAAAACTCCTAGAGTTTATCTAGAATAGTATTAGCGCTACTAAAGGTATTAGTAACTTCTTTATCTCTAAGGGAAATAAAGCTATTAAGGGATTTTATAGTAAATACTACTACTTCTTATTATGATTTCTTAGCAAAATAGTAGGGGGTTAAAATCTTTAACTTATCTTAACTAAGCTTAAACTATTACTCTTAACTATATAAAGATAAGTATACTTATTCCTTTATAAGGGTATGTATTCTAATTAATATAGGACTTCCCTTAGGTTTTAGGTTCCTATTAATAATAATATAGTTAATAGTAAGGTCTCTTTTTTAACCCCTTAAGTCTTTTAGGGTAAGTAATATATAATATACCTTATATTAAGGTATTATAAGATTCTCTATAGCCTTAAGGAGAGGGGCTATTGCTTAGGCTTTTTTTAGTTAGTATTATTATATAAACTTAATGCTTATAATGTTAATATTAGAGTAACTGTCTAGGTCTGTGAATATTTTAGTAGTGTTTTACCCCTTTATAAATACTAGAATACAAAATCTATATCCTATAGGTATCTAGGTATTAGTAGCAAAGGTTAGGGTATTTACCTTTACTACTAGTAGTTTTCCTAGTCTTTTACTAGCTTATTATAGTACTAAGCAATATAGTTATTATTACTATAATTATAGCAGCAGCGGTTATCTAGTTAATTTAGCTTGTTATAAACCTTATCCTTATTAGGCTTTATAGCAGGGCTTTTATTAGAGGCTTGCTATTATAAGTATTTTAATTAGTAGTTTTATTATTATCCCTTTTGCTAATTATAATCCTAGGAATTAGTAGCTTTTTGCTTATTCTTAAAAGATAGCATTACCTCCTAGAATTATTATATAATTATTATAACTTTCTTATATGTCTTACTAGTAATAAAGGTGTGTAAATTTATATAGTTTTATAATTTAGGCTATAGTTTTATAAAGAAGGTAAGAGCTTAGGACTTTTTGCTTACTCTTTTAAGGTAATTCTCTAGGGAATTAAGGTAGATACTAAAGTCTATAAGGCTTTGCTAGTCTTATTAGTATGCTTTCTTAAGCTATAAGGTAATTTAAGTATTATAATTTGTAGAATCTTAGAGTAGTATAAGAGTCTACTCCTAGAAGCTACCCTAGTTATTAGTAAAGTAGTCCTGCTCCTCTATAGTCTTTTTGCTAATAAATTAGTCTTATCTTACCTTATAAACTTAGTCTATATTACTAAGAGTAAAAAGAATTTTCTAGTAATTATATTAATACTTATGTTTTGCTTTATTAAAAGCATAGTTTAGGTTATTAATTTAGATTTTATATTTCTATAGGTTAGTAAAGTAAGTAAGCTTTATAATATTCCTAACTTTAACTTCTCCTTTTTTATTATTAAAGGAATTATTATAGTATTACTAGTGTTTAGGCAGGTTTTTATATATACTAAGTTACTAAAGTAATTTCTTTTTTTATTCCTAGAGTTATTTAAGGATCTTAAGCTAGGTAATTTACTTATAAATAGCCTACTTAGTAGTCTTAAGGTCTTAGCTTATAGATAACTCTATTAGAGTAAGGCTAGAGCTATTATATAATACTAGAGGTAGTGTTTTAGGAGGTACTAAATATATATTATTCCCTAATTTAGTTATAGATTTTATTATAGGTGCTATCTTTACTACTAGGTAGCTAGGATTAAAGCTTAAGAATTATAAGAGATATTATAGCTAGGTAGTAGTAAAAAGGTATATATTATATTATAAAAGGACTTAAGCTTACTAAGCAAGAATAGTGCGCGCACGCGTCGCTAGATATGCTAGCTACGTGCGTAAGCCCTAGGCATTAGCTAGGGATTCTCCGTGACGTCGCCGGGCAATCCGGCGTGGCCTGTCTTGTAGGGCCGCACCTCACAGATAAATATAGGCCACAAGCCTCTGTTACACAGAATAGGGGGGCAAGAATTAATATAGTTATCTATCGCGACCTACCTGCTAGCTCACCGTGTACTACTTAATCTATTACTCTAGTATCCCTACATTGACCCTTAACATTCGCTAAGAAATTATAATAAGAAGCAGTAGTATTTACTATAAAATCCCTTAATAGCTTTATTCTCCTTAGAGATAAAGAAGTTACTAATACCTTTAGTAGCGCTAATACTATCCTAGACAAACTCCAGGAGTTTTAGGATATATTTACCTCTAATAAGGCTAGATTACTATTATTTTAAAAGGAAACAAACTATACTATTAACCTTCTCCTAAATACTATGCTTTTATATAGTCTTATATACCCCCTCTTATAAGCAAAACTTAAGGAGCTTTAGGACTATATTTAAGATAACCTAGCAAAAGGGTATATAAGACCCTTAAAAAGCCTTATAAGCACACTAATTCTCTTTATCCTAAAGAAAAATAAAACACTTTAACTTTATATAAACTACTAGGGAATTAATAAGATTACACTTAAGAATTACTACGCTTTACCCCTTATTTTAAAGATCCTTAACTACTACTAGAGTGTAAAATACTTTTCTAAAATTAATATTAAAGACACCTACTACTAGATTTAAATAAAAGCTAGTAATAAGTAGAAGACTACTTTCTAAACCTACTATAAACACTTTAAATACCTTATTATATTATTTAGCCTTACTAATGCCCTAGCTATATTCTAAAATTATATTTACTAAGCTCTTTATAAACTAATAAACACTATTTATATAGTATATTTAAATAATATTCTTATTTTCTCTAAAACCTAAGAAGTATATATAAAATATATTAAATAAGTCCTTAAATATATAAAAGAGGCAGAGCTATACGCAAAACCTTCTAAGTGTACCTTCTACTAAGATTTAGTAGAATTTCTAGGATTTATCCTATTAATTACTAGTATTTTAATAAACCCTAAAAAGGTTAAGACTATATAAGATTAGCAAGAGCTAAAGAGCTTCTAGAATATATAAGTATTCCTTAGATTCTATAATTTTTACTAACACTTTATACACTAATACTCTAGTATTATAGCACCTTTAAATATACTTATAAAGGGCAGCTAGAATAGTATATAAAAGGGCACCTTCTAATTTAGACTAGCTAAAAAGACAGCGTTTATATAGCTAAAAGCTACTTTCTAGGAGGCCCCTTTCCTTTATTACTATAACCCTAATAAGTAGGTCTAGATTAAAACAAACGCTTTAGTCTTTGTAATAGCTAGTATTATCTTATAGCTAGATAATAATAGGCAATACTACCCCGTGGCATTCTAGTTAAGGAAGTTTACAGACATAAAAAGAAATTATAGTACCACTAACTAAGAGCTCTTTGTAATAGTCGAGTCATTTAAACACTAGCGACACTATGTCGAAGGGGTGAAGAATCCGGTCGAAGTCCTACCGGGCAAAAGCAACCCTGCCGACGCACTATCGAGACGGCCAGATTATGATGGCGAAACGCCGACGAATTTAGGGCTACTGCCTAACTTATAAAAGAAGTTTTTATTTGCCCTAAGTAGTAGGGAGGCTAATAAGCCTAGAGAGATATATCCTATAAAAGAAGCAGAAGGGGTTATAATACTTAAGAGAAAATATAGTAAAATACCTTTAGAAGAGGAAAATGCTTTAGTTATAGGGGATTAGTAGTAATATAGTAAGATGCTTTTAGGAAAGGAAAATACTTTAGTTTATAATCTTAGGGTCTAGATAAGTAAGGTAGCTACTAGGATACTAGTAAAGTATAAGCTAGTAGCTAATAAATTCGCAGCTAAAGTAGGATATATTTTTAGCATTAAATTACATAAAATTTAGGCGGCTATTGCGTTACTAGATTTATATAACTATACTATAAATAGGTTACTAGCTTAGCTACTAAAGATAGCTTAGGACTATAACTAAAACCTTTAAATAAGTAGCTAGGCCTAAGAGGCAGCAAAAGGGAGGGGAAACACTAGGATATAAAGACATAATATATATAGCCTCCTAATATATAATAACTAGGTAATAGTACCTTAGGACCCTATCTTATAGGTAGAGCTTTTATAGCTATATTATAATAATCCCTTAGCTAGTTACTTTAGTATTAACTAAATAATTAAATTATTATAATATAATTTTTACTAGCCTAGCCTACGGAAGGCAGTAGTAGACTATATATCTAGTTATACTAAATGTTAGCATATTATAGCAAGATAGCATAAGCTATATAGGAAGCTTAAATTACTTCTAATACTAAGGTAACTATAGGTTAAAGTGTTAATAAACTTTATTATAAGATTACTATAAGCATTCTACTATAAGTAAGAAACTAACTTAATTCTAGTAATTATAAACTAATTTACTAAGTATTTTATATTCCTTTTTATTACTACTATAATTAATACTACTAAGCTAGTAAAGACCTTCTATATAAAGATTAAATTAAAATTTAGCACGCTAGAGGGCATTATATTAGATAGAGAATTAGTATTTATAAGCAAATTCTAGTCTAAGCTATGTTTTTACTCTAAGATAAAACAGAGGCTTTTTATAGCTTTTTACCTATAAACTAATAGTTAAATAAAACGGATAAACTAAGTCCTTAAACATTACCTTTATTACTTTATTAGAGAGAACTAACTAGTATAGCTAAAGCTACTACTATAGGCTTAATTTACTTATAATAATATAGTTAACTAATTAATAAGCCTTGCTCCCTACTATATACTTATAGGGTATTATTTTAAATTTTGCCTTAGTCTTAGGAATAAGACTACTAGGGAAAAAGTACTAAAGGTAAAGGCCTAAGTAATAAAGCTATAGGAAGTATATAAATAACTTTAAAAGATATAGTAAAAGGCTAGTAAATCCTAAGCAAAATACTATAATAAATAACATATACTACTACTAGTATTTAAGTATAAGGACCTTATACTATTATTAGCCTAGAATATTAAGGTAAAGGAAGCAAAACGTAAGCTAACCTCTAGATTTTTAGGACCCTTCTATGTTATTTAAGTAATTAGAAAGCAAGTATATAAACTAGTACTACTAGAAAAGTATAGCCGCTTATATAATATATTTTATATTAGCCTACTTAAGCTATAAAATCGCCGCAAAGATAGTATAAATACGCAGGCAAATATACTAGACCTTAAAGAAGAAAATAAACACTATTAAGTTAAAGAAATTAAAGAATAGAAAATAATTAAAGGAGAGACCTATTACCTAGTAAAGTAGAAGGAATAGCTAAGTAAATATAATTAATAAGTCCTAGATAAGGATATAAACATACTATAGCTAATAGTAGTATATAAAAAAAAAATATAATTACTAATAAAAAAGGAATAATAAGCTCCCGAAAAACACTAGCTATTATTTAGCATACTATTTACATATTAAAAAAAAACAAATTAATTAAAACCCTAAAACTACCCCTAAAAAACAAAAGAAACACCCCTTATACTATAGGAATATCCACTAGAAAAGTCCTTATTATAACACTAGTAGTAGGACTAGTAAACTTATTATAGTCTTCTTCCTTATTAAGTAACCTCCTAACTAAGGCAAAAAACTACTAAATAGTAATTACCTAAGGGAGATACCCTAGGTCCTTAGGATATAAATATAACTTTATCTAAGCCTTTTAGACTATAAGAGTATTATTATAATTAGCCTAAGGGGGTATATTTATTAGTAAAAAATAAGGTAAATAAAAGTAATTATATTATAAGATACTTATAATTCTAGGCAATAGCGCTAGACTATATATTATAGTAATAAGACGCTATTATAAAATAATATACTAGTAATATACTATAAAAATAGCCTATAGAAATATTAGAAAATAAAGAGTAAATAATAAGCAAGAAGCTATATACCTAATGCCCCTTTACTACCTTAGTTAGCCTAAAAGCAATATAGTAAGCTATATTAGTGTAAATAAAACTATATAGTAAGTTAAGCAAGCTATAAGTAACCCTAAGGTAAAAGTTATTAGAATATAAAAATAAGACTAAGGAAGTAATAATAATAGTAGTATAAGTAGTAGTAGTATAGGTATAGTAGTAAATAGCTAGTAAGGGGGTAGTAATTTCCTTCTCCTTCTCCTTCTTATTATTACTAGTAGTATTATCTTTATTATTATTATTATTCTCCTTCTCTTTAGTAGGAGGAGTGTACTTAGCTAATAAAAACCTAGTCTAGCCTAAAAGCTTTACTAAATTAGTAAAGTTACTAGTAAGGGTTAAGTAATACTAAGAATAGGAGTTAGCAAAAGTATAAAGAATTATAGTATAAAGAATATATACTATCTTATATATATTACTATAATTCTTATACTAAATATAATACTTAAATACCTTATTATAGCTAGATAAGGTTAAATTTATAGTAAACTTATACTTAATTATTAGGACTACTAGCTTAGTATTATAGTAGCCCTTAAGTTTATTAAGTTTAGTATAGGCATAATATATATAAGCATATTTTTTTAAGAGTAAAGCTATAATATTAGTAGTAATTAACTAGTAAATTAATAAGAAGTTTAGATAGAAATATAAGTATAAATATAAAAAAGAAAATAGTATTATAAAAGAGTAATAGTTATAAAATAAAATAAGTAGTAAAAAAGGGCAGACTTTATACCTATATATTATATACTAGGTAATTTAATATATTATTATTATTATTATTATTTATTATAACACTATAGGATAGTAACTAGTAAGGAGGTGTTAGATAGCTAGTAAAGCTATTTAGAAGCCTAGCCTAAAAGTAGGGGGGTAATTATAAGGTATAGCCCTATAAGATAAGCTACGCTAGATTACCTAGTAATATTATAGAGAATCCCTAGCTAATACCTAGGGCTTACGCACGCGGCTAGCATATCTAGCAACGCGTGCGCACACTATTCTTGCTTAGTAAGCTTAAGTCCTTTTATAATATAATATACGCCTTTTCGCTACTGCCTAGCCACGACGTCTCTCACATTACTATTAAAAGTTATAATTCTTCCTGTAGTAATAATTAGTGTAAAACGTAGTATTAGAGTTAACTTTAGCCTCTTTTTAATAGAATACACTGCGCTTAGTAGTATTTCTTTTAGCTTGCTTTACTCTAATACTTTTCTAGAGCTTTAATATTAGGTCCTTATATATAAAGGGGCTATTATAAGCTATAAGGCTATATTTAGGGATATTATTAACAGCGGCGAGAAGTGTATTTTACATATTAATCTTATTGTTTATATAGCCTCTAGTCCTATAATAAAGAGAGATAATCTTATTAGAGAGGAGGTTAAGGGCCTTAAGCATGCTTTTTTTAGGGTTTTCTCTTATTACCTTGCGTAGCGTAATTATACGAAGGTTATTATAATAAAGCTAAGTATTGTTAATAGTTTTAAAGTAGTCTTTAATAGATTTAATTATTTAGATAAAAGTTATGCCTTTACTAAGGAGAAAGTTCTTATAATATATTAAAGCTTTTCCTTTAAGTATTATAGGAAATACTTTATAAAAGAGGGACTCTAGGAGGTTAATTTGCTTATAAAAGGCTTAGAAGGTCTTTAGCTTATTATTAAAGAAGTTATATATCTCTTTACTATACTTTTCCTTATTAAAGTAAATCTTATAAAGGTCTATAATCTTCTATAATACTATTACTAAATCTAATTCTAGTAGGAAGTAAAGTAAAGGATAAAAATACTTATAAGATCTCTAATAATTAAGGTTATTATTAGGTGCGGCAGTACGTTATTACTATTTTTATTAAGAAACGTTTCCTTTAGGCCTTTATTATAGTAGCAAATCCTATATTTAAGCTACTTTAATGCCTAGGTCTAGAACTAACCTTTAGGGCTATTATTAAGTAGGCTTATAAGATTTTCTATTAAAGTTAGGAAGGCCTAGGGGAGCTAACTAAATAGTTAGTGCTAAATTTAGGGCCTGCCCTAGGTTTTAGAAGTTCTTATAAGTCCTCCTATTAAAGTTAGGAAAGCCTAGGGGAGCAGACTATTGCGTTAGTTCTTGCCCTAGGCCTTAGGGAGGCCTATAAGGTACTGCTTTTATTATATATAAATATCCCTACTAATTTACTATGCTAACTATAGCAGAAGGTTAGTTTAGTTTATAAAAGCTCCTAGTAAAAGTAGGAGGAGTAAGGGAAATATTACTTAGTCCCTACTAAGGGTTAAGTTAACTCCCCTAGTAGTAGTAATCTTCTAGGTTTTATATAAGCTTATAGTTACCTATAGGGTTATAACTTATTATAGGATTTAATACTACTAGCTAGTATTATAGGGATTTAGGAAGCCTAATCTTATAGGGTATTTAGGGGGGTCCCTTATAACCTTACTAATTCCTAGGTTATACTATAGGGAAGGTAGTTAAAGCAAATAAAGAAAAAGAGAAATTCCTTATAAGGTAAAGATATAAATAATTCTTTAGTACTACTCTTTATTATGTTTAGGAAGGTAATTCCTAAAGCTATTAATATAGGGTACTATAGTAAAAGGGAGGATAATTACTATGCCTACTTGCTAAAGAATATAATCTTAATTATAAGGGATATAATAACTCTCTATTAGAATCCCTTAGTTTAGTCTTAGCTTATATTACTATTATAAGCTTACTAGTAATAAATAATTAGTTTAATAGAAAGTAAATATTATATTTTTATAGGAAGTTATAAAAAACGTAAATAACTTTAGTGTTCCTATCTTTAAAGGCTTCTTTAGTCTAGTCTATAAATTAGTCTCTAAGCTTTTGCTAAAGAAGCTTACTAGAGAGGTCTTTAGTCTTAGCTTTTATAATAAAGAAAGCGATTTGGCTATATATTTTAGTACTTATAGCCTTACTAAGATTAAAATCTAATAAGTTAAGCTTATACTAGTTTGCTATAATTACTCTCTTATATATTAATAGGATTTAAGGGAGCTCTAGGATTTTATTATTAAGATTAATAAATTAAGGGCTTTGTTTACTTATAAATATATATTATATTTAGTAGTAAAGAGAATAGAAATCTAATAAAAAAATAGTAAAGCAAGTAGTAGGGTAGGTAAAAGGGTAGAAATCTATAGTAGTTATTAGTCTAGACTAA
>SRQA01000817.1:0-16068 GCA_018360365.1 Claviceps citrina | reverse complement strand
TCTTTGTCTTTATTAACAGATCCTTTACAAATAATAAAGACTTTAGCTCTTAGATTAGATACCTTATTATAATTAGAAACAAGGACTTTAGCGAGGCTTAATTTATAATAAAAGGTAATTGTTGATTCGTACACAGGCGAATCAATAACAAAGGTACAAGAAATAACAAGCAATGCGCGCGCAAAAGAAAGTACTAGGATTCTAGTTGACGTTATTAATATTACTATCTAGCTGGCTAAGTGGGAGGCCTTTTGGTGGTTTTCGTGATGCGTAAAGTTGTGGGTTATGTGACCGGCGCACTAGCTACCTATCCGAGGCGAGCTTAGATGCGGCTAATTAGGATGCGCCGGGTCCACGTTAACCTGACCTGTTGCGTTAATATTAACACTAGCACTCTTCTCTTTTTATGCCGGAAATTAACGTAACACAAAGAGCCTCTAATCCCTCCCTGCTAAATGTGTTAAACACTTAGCTAATTAAATCTAATCTCTTAATTAGATCCTTATATAAAGTAATAAAGGAAATAGCAATAGTTGTCGTAACATAATAGGTACTAATTAGTATAACCCTAATATCCCTAAAACACACACATAATACGCTGCGGTCGTAGCTAAAGAAATAAATGTAGAAGTTATTGTAATTACATATATTATAATGCTACTGCTTAAGATCTATAACTCTTAATAGGGCAGTTGCTATTACAAAGATTAAAGTATGTGTGCTTCTTGTAATAACTCTTGTGATAACCCTTTTGTTAGGTCTTATGCCGCTCTTTTTACCTAATCTTCCATCCTAATTATAATCTTGTTCGTATTAATAAGGGTCTTGAGCGCTTGGTTTAGTGAAGTCTTTGTTATTACATTAGCCAGGTTATCTTTGCTATTAATCTAGCGGATTTCGAAGATTTCTCTGTGTTTGTATAATTGCTAAAGAGCTATAATATTAATTATTAATCGCTTCTCTTTGGTAGTACTAAGCTTAATAAGGCATTTATATAGTGAATTTAAATCTGTACACAGGATTATTAGAATTTTAGGTAGATTAAGCTAGTCTGTAATTATCTTAATAGTTATGCTAATTGCGTAGGCTATATTAGCACCTTAAACCATGCCGTATAATTCAGAAGCGAGGGCGCTGTGTGTAACACGTTTGCACTTCGTTGAGCTGTACGTGATAATGTTGCCTTTTATTATAAATTAAGCCTCGCTGAAGTCCTTGTTTCCGATCGTGATAAGGTATCTAATCTAAGAGCTAAAGTCTTTATTATTTGCAAAGGATCTGTTAATAAAGACAAAGAGATTTGCTTTTTTAAGGTTAATTAGGATATAACGCAGCCCTTAATCTAGGTAATCTATCTACTACTAAAGCCTCTTATTAAGGAATTTAATGTCCTTATCTATAAGATCTTGCCTTTGTGCTGCAGAAAAGAGGTTAAAGGCGGCTTTAGGTTAATAGATTATAGTAATGTACGCTCCACAAGCTCTTTATTAATAATATTCCTCCTAGCGCTTCTCCAGATCTTTATTAATAAGTTAAAGCTTACTAATCTGCCCTTTTTAGCAGAGAGAAACAGAGGAATTAGCGTTAAGGGTAAGCTTATAACTATTAAAAATTAGAGGGTGGTTTATTATAAGCTTTTCCTTTAGCTTAGTAAGGAATTTAGTAGCTTGTAGTTCGTTTTCTTTTTAATTAGAAAACGGTTAATTAGCTAAGATAAGGGTATTATTAGTCTACATGCTTATAATACTAAATTTATCTACAGAGCTGCTAATAAGGAGGTAAGGGTTATATGTAAAAGGCATTATAAATAACTTCTTGTAATAATGCTTCTAGTACGTTGCCCACTAGTGCATGCTAGCCTTAGGAATTCCGTAGAGAGGCTTAATAATTACTATAATTATGCTAGGAGGATGCTAATCTCTAACTTCTTTAGGTAATTAGCACAGGATCTTGTGGTTAAGGCTTATAACAAATTAAATATAAGCTTGTGTAATATCTCTTAGCTTAATAGAGATATCCCTTTTTATAAGTAAAGAAGCTAAAGTTATAATTAACTATTAACTTGCCTATTAAATTATAGGAGCCTAGGTTAAGATTATTTGCTTGCTAGCATTATTATAAGCTTACACTATAAGTTATGATTTTTTATATAGTACTAGGGTGCCTTTGCCTTTAATTTTATCTACAAAACGGCTGTTAAAGATGTGTTATATGCCGTGTTTTTTAGCGTTATAGATCTTAAGTTAGAAGACTTCTTGCTAGAGCAAAGCGTTAAGTTCCTTCTGCTAGAATACCTTAAAAGGTACTCCTGTAGTCTTTACAATGCCTTGCTAGCGGAGTTAATAGGCAAGGGCAAGATCTCCTTTTTCTTTCGCAGTAAGAAACGCTTTAGCAAGCAGAGTGTCTTAAAGTATTAATTTCTTAAAGTCTTAGTTAATTAAAGGGGTCTTTTATAGTCTGCCTCTGCCTTACTTAATAGGCTACCTTTTAACAGTACTCTTATTAGGAAAGTTAAAGGTAACTCTCTTTGTTAGTTTATATAGTTAGTTATTATAATTCTCTTTATCCTTATTAGTAGGTAGAGGAGGAAGGGTCTCTTTATTAGCTATAATCTCTGGATTGCCTAAATTACACAGGAATAGCTTTATAATAATAAATCTAAATTTTATTAGTCCTAAAGGCATTTCTACTATGTAGGTTATGCCTTCTGTGGCTAAGAGTCTGTAAGGACCTTGCTAACTACCTTTCTTATGCTAGACCTATACCTTAGATTATAGCGGGATCTAGTAGGTTAGGAGAGTGTTAGGCCTATTACAGCAGGCAAGGGCATTACTAATCTAGTGCTTTACAAGTAATCTACAGGCTTTAAAGGTAGCTTTATAGATTGCTTTAGCGCGTTAAATAATAGAAAACGCTAGTAGTAAATCCTATAATAGTCGTGGATATGCCCTAAACATAAGGAGTGTTAGAACAAGGTTGTTTAGGCTAGCAGAGTTATTAATAGCTTTTATAGCTATTTAAAGAAGGTAGTCTTGCTACATATAGTCTCTAAGTTTGCTTTTAATAATGCTATACACATATTAGAGGGGAGTATGATATCTTTTAACCTTTCTAACGCTATTATAAGCTTTTATAGGGACCTTATTAACTTTAATTACTAACCCTTAGGCGTATTAATAGAATTTAGCTAACGCGAAGTTCTTTCTAGCATTATAAATAATTTATTTAGGTAGTCTAAGATAACTATTAATCTAATAAGCTCTAATAGTATCCTAAACGTCTCTAGCAGTCTGCTTCCTTAGTTTAAGAAAACAGGTAGCTTAGAAAGCTATAGCAAAATCTATAATATAGAGGACTAGCTTGCTATTAATTTAGAGAATATTAATAATAATCTTGTAATTAAACTTATAGTTATTTTTTAAAGTAAACTTAAATTAGCTAGGGCTCTTGCTATAAAGTTAACACTACTTGCAGAAACTAGTAATCTTTTGCAGGATCTTTAGGTTAAATTCCTTACTAGCTTTGTGGAGAACCTTTTACAGTCTTCTAATTAAAGGGTAACTAAAATGTTAATAAAGCTACTAAAGTTACGTTTTTATAAGGAAGAAGGCAACTACTGCAGTTAGCTTAAGATCCTACTACGAATGGCCCTATTATTAGGTTATAGGGATCTCTTTTGTGCCTTAAATTAGTAGGTTCCTTAGGTTATTAAGCTTTATATTTATATAGTCTATATTAGTAATTAAGAATAAGAAGGGTGTTACTGTTAGCAGCATATGGAATTTAATCTCTCTAAGCACTGTGGGAACCTTTAAAGAACCTAGTAATAATGCTTTTCCGGCGCTAAAGGCAATATTATATTAACTTGCGGATTAGTTAATTTATAGCGAGGGAAATAGGCATAAAAGGGCTTAGGCTTAAGCAATGCTAACTATAGAGACTCCTACAGCGCTAGTGTTAGGAAGGATGCCTTTAAAGGTCTCTTCTAAATAGTGTGCTTTAGTAAGGAAAACATTATTAGACTAAGGCTCTTTATAGGGATTGCTATAGTAAAGGGCGTGCTTAAATAACTAGTCTTAAAGTATCTTAAGCACCTTGCTGCTATTAGGGATCTTTGTTAAGAGTGTTAACCTTTGTAATGCTATAGTAAGGAATTGCGAAGGACCCGTAGGAGGATTAGAGTAGTTATTCTTTTTAGTCTTATTTAATAAAGCTATTATTGCCTTAGTCTTAAGGATTAATTACTTAAGGTTATTAGGATTATTACTATTATTATCCTTGCCCTTAATATAAGTAAGGAATTACTACTACTTTTACTTAGTTAGCTTACTATAATAGAATTTAGATTAATTCTAATACCTTTATAATACCTTATGTTCTTTAGTAGAGTGCTTTATAAACTAATACCCTTACTTCTTATAAATAAAGCAGCGGCCCTTACGACAAATAGAGGGCCTATGTTATTACTATTAGAAGTCACGATTCTTCCTGTAGTAATAATTAGTGTAAAACGCGGTATTTAAGTTAACTTTAGCCTCTTTTTAATAAAATGCACCGCGCTTAGTAGCGTTTCTTTTAGCTTGCTTTACTCTAATACTTTTCCGGAGCTTTAATATTAGGTCCTTGTATATAGAGGGGCTATTATAGGCTGCAAGGCTACATTTAGGGATATTATTAATAGCAGCGAGAAGCGTGTTTTGCATGTTAATCTTGTTGTTCACGTGGCCTCTAGTCCCACGATAAAGAGAGATAATCTTATTAGAGAGAAGGTTAAGGGCCTTAAGCATGCTCTTTTTAGGGTTTTCTCTTATTACCTTGCGTAGCGTGATTGTGCGGAGGTTGTTGTAATAAAGCTAAGTAGTGTTAATAGTTTTAAAGCGGTCTTTAATAGATTTAATTATTTAGGTAAAAGTTATGCCTTTACTAAGGAAAAAGTCTTTATAATATATTAAAGCTTTTCCTTTAAGTATTATAGGAAATGCCTTATAGAAGAGGGACTCTAGGAGGTTAATTTGCTTATAAAGGGCTTAGAAGGTCTTTAGCTTATTATTAAAGAAGTTATATATCTCTTTACTATACTTTTCCTTGTTAGAGTAAATCTTGTAAAGGTTTATAATCTTCTATAATACTATTACTAGATCTAATTCTATTAGGGAGTAAAGTAGAGGATAAAAACGCTTATAAGATCTCTAATAATTAAGGTTATTATTAGGTGTGGCGGTATGTTACTACTATCCTTATTAAGGAACGTTTCCCTTAGGCCTTTGTTATAGTAGTAAATTCTATATCTAAGCTGCTTTAATGCCTAGGTCTAGAACTAACCCTTAGGGCTGTTATTAAGTAGGCTTATAAGATCTCCTATTAAAGTTAGGAAGGCCTAGGGGAGCTAACTAGATAGTTAGCGCTAAATTTAGGGGCTACCCTAGGTCTTAGAAGTTCCTATAGGTCCTTCTATTAAAGTTAGGAAGGCCTGGGGGAGCAGACTATTATGTTAGTTCTTGCCCTAGGCCTTAGGGAGGCCTATAAGGTGCCGCTTCTGTTATATGTAGATGTCCCTACTAATTTGCTATGCTAACTATAGTAGGAGGCTAGTCTGGTTTATAGAAGCTCCTAGCAGGGCTAGGAGGAGCAAGGGAAATGTTACTTAGTCCCTACTAAGGGTTAAGTTAACTCCCCTAGTAGTAGTAATCTTCTAGGTTTTGTAAGAGCTTATAGTTGCCCGCAGGGTTATAACCTATTATAGGATTTAATATTACTAGCTAGCGTTATGGGGATTTAGGAAGCCTAATCTTATAGGGTGTTTAGGGGGGTTTTTTGTAACCCTACTAATTCCTAGGTTATGCTATAGGGAAGGTAGTTAAAGTAAATAGAGAAAGAGGGGAATTCCTTATAAGGTAAAGATATAGATAATTCTTTAGTACTACTCTTTACTATATCTAGGAAGGTGATTCCTAAAGCTATTAATATAGGGTGTTGTAGTAAGAGGGAGGATAGTTGCTGTGCCTGCTTGCTAGTGAATATAATCTTAATTATAAGGGATGTAATAACTCTCTATTAGGATCCCTTAGTCTAGTCTTAGCTTATATTACTATTATAAGCTTGCTAGTAATAAATAATTAGTCTAACAGGAAGTAAATGTTGTGTTTTTGCAGGAAGTTACAAAAAACATAAATAACTTTAGTATTCCTATGTTTAAAGGCTTCTTTAGTCTAGTCTATAAATTAGTCTCTAAGCTTCTGCTAAAGGAGCTTATTAAAGAGGTCTTTAGTCTTAGCTTTTATAATAAAGAAAGCGATTTAGCTATATATTTTAGCACTTATAGCCTTACTAAAATTAAAATCTAATAGGTTAAGCTTATGCTAGTCTGCTATAATTACTCTTCTATATATTAATAAGATCTAAGGGAGCTCTAGAATCTTATTATTAAGATTAACAAATTAGGGGCTTTGTTTACCTATAGATATATATTATATTTAGTAGTGAAAAGAATAGGTAAAAGGGTGGAAATTCATAGCAGTTATTAGTCTAGACTAATAAATTTAATTAAATTAAGGGCTTAATAAATCTTGTAATAGACAAGAGATACGATAATTCCTCTAACAGGCGTTTAAGGCTAGAAAGAGGAAAGATTATACTTATTAAAGCAAGCGGCATAGTGCTACAGCAAGCTTCCTTTCTTAGCACAAAATAGCTTTGCAAATAGACCCTAAAAAGCTTCCCTAAAGGGGATAGATTAAATCTATTTATAATCGCGGAATTATCTCTTCTATATTACTTCCTTCGTTTGGTAAGATCAACTCTACTAATTTCGTGAAAAATCAGCTACTATAAGCGGAAACTAGCGTTTTGCAGGATACGTAAATCTAGCTAATCTATAGTGTAATTACCACTAATTAGTGTTAATTTGTACACAGGCAAATTAATAATAAAGGTATAAGAAATAATAAGCAATACGCGCGCAAAAGGAAGTACTAGGATTCTAGTTAATGTTGTTAATATTACTATCTAGCTAGCTAAGTGGGAGGCCTTTTGGTGGTTTTTGTGACGCGCAAAGTTGTGGGTCATGTGACCGGCGCACTGGCCACCCATCCGAGGCGAGCTTAGATGCGGCCAATTAGGATGCGCCGGGTCCACGTTGACCCGACCCGTTGCGTTGATATTAACAGTAATATTATTATGTATAGCTTAATAAAGTGCAAACGTATTACACGCAGCGCCCTCGCTTCTAAATTATATAGTATGGTTTAAGGTGCTAATATAGCTTATATAATTAGCATAACTATTAAAATAATCACAGACTAGCTTAATTTGCCTGAAATTCTAATAATCCTGTGTATAAATTTAAATTTACTATATAAATGCCTTATTAAGCTTAGTACTACTAAAGAGAAGCGATTAATAATTAATATTATAGCTCTTTAGTAATTATATAAACGCAAAGAAATCTTTAAAATCCGCTAGATTAATAGCAAAAATAACCTAGCTAATATAATAATAAAGACTTTACTAAACTAAGCGCTTAAAACCCTTATTAATATAAATAAGATTATAATTAGGATAGAAGGTTAGGTAAAAAGAGTAGTATAAGACCTAATAGAAGGGTTATTATAAGAGTTATTATAAAAAGCATATATACTTTAATTTTTATAATAGTAACTGCTTTGTTAAGAGTTATAAATCTTAAGCAGTAGCGTTATAATATATATAATTATAATAACTTTTATATTTATTTCTTTAGCTGTGACTATAGCATAGTGTGTGTGTTTTAGGGATATTAAGGTTATACTAATTAGTACCTATTGTGTTATAATAATTATTACTATTTCCTTTGTTACTTTGTGTAAGGATCTAATTAAGAGATTAGATTTAATTAGCTAAGTGTTTAATATATTTAGTAGGGAGGGATTAGAGGCTCTTTATATTATGTTAATTTCTGGTATAAAAAGAGAAGAGTGCTAGTGTTAATATTAACGTAATAGGTTAGGTTAATATAGACCTAGCGCATTCTAATTAGCCGCATCCAAGCTTGCCTTGGATAGGTAGCTAGTGCGCCGGTTACATAACCCATAACTTTGCGCGTCACAAAAACCACTAAAAGGCCTCCCACTTAGCCAGCTAGATAGTAATATTAACAATGTTAACCAGAATCCTAGTACTTCCTTTTGCGCGCGCATTGCTTGTTATTTCTTGTACCTTTGTTATTGATTCGCCTGTGTACGAATCAACACTTTTACCTTTTTTTTTTTTTTTTTTTTTTTTTTTTTTTTTTTTGTTTTTTTGGTTCCAAGTAACGGGTCATGACTCTTTTCCTTCCTTTTTTCATTTTACATACATCTTCAAAACCACACCGGGAGAGGAAGGAGGTGGCTACCATTTATGTCGATGCAGGTACGGACTCTAGTTTGGTTTTTGGGCATTTGGGCTAGGCACTATGCACTAGGTACTACGAGGCATTCGGATGCTTTTATACTCAACTTGCACTGCACTCACTGGTTGCATCCTGTGTGGCATGTCGAATCGTCGTCGAGGTTGTGCGTGACGCGCCGGCCTATTCTTGTGCTTTGCTGCGCGATGGTGGATTTTCTAGGATTCCCTCGCGGGTCATGATGGGTTGTGCATGTGTTGTGTTGAGAGGAGTCGTCTTCGTTCCATTCAGTATGCCTTGTCTTGTGGCTCGACAGGGCATGTGGCCATGTACGTCGTTACGGTCATCGCGTCTACGCAAGACGGGTTGATCAAGCAATCTTCACATCAAGAGAAAGAAAGAAAGAAGAAAAGCGAGCACATGGCACATCGTATCCAACCAACAGTGTATTACTTTTCCTTTCCCCAACGCCCAAGGATCCTATGGTAAGATGCAAAAAGCAGCAAGAAAGTAGAGTAAATACTCACCTGAAACGTTACGTTACAATAGAGACCAACTCTGACACTATAATCAAGGAAATAAAATGGAAAACAAAAGACAGAGAAGAAAAGATCAAGGTATCATCCGCAAAGCCAGCCCTCGAGGTGTTCGGTTGGCGCCAGCTGATGTCACTCACAAGCTTCAAGTGTGGTTTGCGGTTGAAGAGCCCCCAGGTGTCTCGAAAGTTTCTTCGTGCGAGCCTTGTGGTGAGACTGTCCTGGGAAAAGACTTCGCAAGAGCAGCCAGCACATTGTTTGTTTTCTTCTAAAGAAGAGAACGAACCCCCCCGAATGACAGGTTTTCAAGGCCGGCAGGTCAAATCCCTCAGAATCCCATTGGTATCATGCATCTTGTTTAGAACGACGCAAAATCTCCCGCAGCCCAAATCGAGATCAAAAAGCCACAGCCAAAAGAGAGCCAGCCAGCGCCACAGTTTTCCAAGAGCAACAGCCTTGTTGCCACGAGCCCACGGTCAGGTGTATCAAACGCCCCCAGGTCTATCGTCGCCCTTCATCATGGAAGAGACGACTTCTCAAAGCCCACAGGCAGTACGTTGCACGCAACGCTGCCGCCAACTTGTTTTGAATGACAGCCCACAAAAGCCCACTGATGCAGCAAAGCCCGCCGAAACCCGCGTGTACGCGCCCTCGCTTTAGTCAAAGGTCATCTTGGTGCCAGCGAAGCTCGAAGGAGTTCGGTTGGCACCGGTTCCGAATCCACCACCACCGCGGCCTCCGAAGCCACCGCGTCCACCACCACGGCCACCACGCCCACGGTCACCACCACGGCCACGATCACCTCGTCCACGGCCGCCTCCTCGTCCACCACCACCACGTCCACCGAAACCACCACCGCCCTCACGAGGGGGCCGGGCACTGGCAAAGTCCAGACGAATGTTGCGAGCGCCTCTGCCACTACCAATGGAAGCGCCGTTGAGCTGCTCCAAAACGGACTTGGCATCGTCGACCGAGTTGAAGCTGACATAGCCGAACCCCTTTAGGTTGCCCGAGTCACTAAGATCATGAGTTAGTTCCTGGAAAGGTCTTCCGTGTGAGAAACAAACGGGTCTGTGTGAACTTACGGATCGGTAGGCAAGCGAACACTGGTGACTTCAGCGACCTCGCTGAAGAATTGTCGGACCGAGTCCTGGTCAACTTCGAAGGGCAAGTTGCCGACGAACAGTGTATCGCTAGGGGGGCTGACGGAGTCGCCATGCTTCTTGGCGCGATCGGCAGCGCGATCTTGAGGGTTGGAGTCAGCGGGACGAGCGTTGGCATAGTCCAGGTTGAGAGTACGGTTGTCAAGCTCGAAGCCCTGCATGGCTTCATAAGCCTTGGTAGCGTTGGCGCCGCTGTCAAAGTCAACGTAACCGAATCCACGGCTGCGACCCGCCATCTTGTCAGTGACGACACGAGCGCTAACCAGGCCCTCGAACTTTTTAAAGGCCTCGTGGAGGGCGTCATCGTCAATGTTCCAGCTCAGATTACCAACGAACAAAGTGGGGGCACCTTGGTCATCAGTCTTGGCCTTCTTGGGGGTAGAGTCAATCTCGTCATTGGCCTTGCGCTTCTTGGAGGCGGAAGCATCTTCAGTTTTGGTCTCGGCTTCGGTAGACTCCTCAGAGTCCTCCTCATCATCATCCGAGTCATCCTCAGAATCATCCGAGTCAGAGTCCTTCAAGTCGAAAGTTAGTACACGGAAAATGTCTGATTGGGTGTGTATGGAACGGACCTTGGTGTCAGCCTTCTTCTCCTCGCTTTCCTCATCGGAGGAGTCTGAAGAGTCTGAAGAATCGGCAGCCTCAGCCTTGGCCACAGTCTTGGCCTCGGCCTTTCCACTGGCCTTGGGCTTGGCAGTCTCCTCCTCAGAGTCGCTGTCGCTGTCGGAGTCAGAGTCGGAGTCAGACTCGGTTTCAGCCTTCTTGGCCGCCGTGGCTTTGCCATTGGCGACAACAGGCTTCTTGGTCTCAGTCTCGGACTCGCTGTCCGAGTCAGAGTCATCCTCAGAGTCATCCTCAGACTCGGGCTCAGGCTCGGCCTTCTTGGCAGGCTCGGCCTTCTTGGCTGCCTTGGACTTGCCGTTGGCAGCGGGCACGGCGGCGGGCTTGGCGGCGGGCTGGGCGACGGCCTTGGCGACGGGCTTCTTGGCCGTCTTCTTTACAGCCTCGGACTCGGAAGAGTCGGAGTCGGAAGAGCTGGCAGCTTCGCTCTCGCTCTCCGAGTCGGACGAAGGCTCAGGTTCAACCACCTTCTTCTTCTTGGAGACCTTCTTCTCCTTCTTGGGGACTTCCTTTTCCTCGACTACCTTCTTGGCAGCAACTTTGGCGACGTCCTTTGACTTGGCCTTGGACGACTTGGAGGGCTTGGAGACGCCAGCATTCTTGACAGCAGGGACGGCCGCAGCCTTCTTGCTCTCCTTTGACTTTGACTTGGCCATGATGAATTTAAATGTGGGTGAAGGATGTGTCGGAATGGACAAAAGGGGGGATGAGATGGGAGGGAAAAAAGTGAAGGGACAAGTGATGGAGGAGGGAGCAAAAAGGTCTTGGGTAGCGCTCCAGTAGTTTTTTTTCAACGCGCCTGTGCAGAAATTTCTTTCCTCGACCCTTATCTTGGAAAAAAACCTGTCCAAATGTGTGGGCGGTGAGCATGATAAGAAGAGTACGTATCTTCGCCGGAGACCGAGGTGGAGACTTGAGGCCTGCAGCTTAAGGCATCAATTCTTCTGGTACGCCACGCATCGGCAACATGCCGGTTCGAAGAATGGCTGATCGTTGAGTGCTACTCAGCTCCAAGCCAGGCAACTCGCTCTTCACCCGGTCTACCACAGCACAAGAGTCTCCGACGAGGCCCTCCTTATCCCGGTCAGGTCAACAAGGAACTGCCTGCAGGACAAACGTCTCCCACCCGTCGACATGCCGACTCCCGAGTCCGAGCTCTTCAAGAGCCAAAAGCCCCAGGTCCCGCCAACCTTCAACGGCGTCGACTACGACGACACCAAGGCCTTCAAGGCGGCCGAGGATGCCATCATCCGCGAGCAATGGGTCGGTGCGATGAAGACGCGAATCGTAGGAGAGGAATTGGGCAAATGCTACCGGCGCGAGGGCGTCAATCATCTGGAAAACTGCGGCGAACTGCGTGGTGCGAGCCTCCCCCACCATTCATGAGATTCTTCTTCTTCTTCTTCTCCTTCTCGTCTTTCCATCAGTATCTGCTAGCTCTGAAAGATACATCCCGTCCTCATTGGCACCCAAATCACCGTACTGACGCACAAGGGAAACTGCTTTTTTCTTTTTTTTTTTTTTTTTTTTTTTTTTTTTTGGCAGAGAAATACCTGCAATTGCTCGCCACGAACAAGATCAAGGGCACCAAGTTTCTTCAACAAAACTACATTGAGCAAAAGGACCACGAGCTCGATTTGGCGGCTAAAGTGCACACCACCGACAGGATTGCCAAGCTGAATCACGGCCGATTTTCATCATCATCATGAGTCATGGCTTTTACTCTTTGAGAGGGGGGGGATATGGGGATGGAGCCAAGGAGCATGGTAGACTGAGATGAACGGATGTTGCAGCTTGCTGCGGGAAATGGTACCCAAGCGCTCAAGCTTCCATGCCATTTGACGGGCAACAAAACATGCACAAGGGATACGTTCGTTAGTAAGAGTCTTGAACTCATATAGCCGCTGTCTGAGGTGGCGCCTGGGCCGAGAAAGCCCAAACACTTGGGTCCTGTTACCAGTGTGTGTATATATATAGCAGGAAGATGTCAATGCCAACTCAGCTGTCCAACATGATGCTCTCAAACCTGAATGTCTGTTCAAAGCGCCAGCGAGAGCCTGTAATTGGTTGAAGAAGCTCGCAAGGTCGCAAGGCTGCGCAAGGCGTCGCGCCCACCACCATCTCCTCCCCCTCTTTCATTGGCTCAATCCCCACGCACCCAAATTTCAAAATCATCAACCTTCCCAGCTTCCTAGAAGAGCGAAAGACGGCCCCAACCCAAGAAAATAAAACAAAAATCCTGCCCCAAAATCACAACGCATCATGTTCTGCGCAAGGTGCACCCGTACCAGCGCCGTACGGCAACGTCTCCCGCTGATCCGACAATTCCACGCACCAGCCCTCCTTCGCTCCGCCGAGCCCAAGCTCTCCTCCCTGGCGAACGACGCCCCGGAACAGCCGTCAACACAACGCTCCGTCTGCCCCGAGGGCACGATCCTCTCCGGCCTCAGCTACACCAAGGGGAACCAGGATCCCGTGGCCAAGAAGGATGAGGAATACCCCGAATGGCTGTGGTCATGTCTGGATGTCTTGAAGAAAGCGGACTCTGCTGACGCAGATGCCGGAGACGAATTCTGTACGCATCACCTCTCTCTCCCAACCCCCCCTGAAAAGGGATTTATCGTCCGCTCCTGCTGCCGTAAATACTGACGCGACATTTCTCTGTGCAGCGAAATCCCAGAAGCAAAGAAGACTGGCCGCGAAGCGACAAAAGTCGGTCGACGCCCAGAACCCCGAGGCCTTGGCCCCCAAGATTCCCATACAGCATCAGTCGATCAATCTTCCAGGTGAGGAGGGCGGGAGCGTGCTGGATAACATTGCGGCTGCACAGAAGCGACAGGAACTGCAAAAGGCCATGCGAAAGGAGCGGAAGGCCAAGATCAAGGAGTCCAACTACCTAAAGTCCATGTAAGGACGGTATTGTGTCGGCATCTTTTGACAAAGATGGCATGTGTATAACATCTTGAACGCCATCATTTACGTGTATTATACCAAAAACCTTGTCACGGACACAGTCTTGTCCTCACCAAACCTCTCTGATGCACATGTAGTGTTTCTAGCTTTCTCACCATCCAGTAGCACTCGCACATGGCTGAGTCTTCAGTGGGGGAAAATGGGTCATGTTTCTGTCTATATGATTTTAAGAGGAAGAAAAATCGCGATTGAACACTTTGTTGGCCCTCACAGTGCGTCCAGGTCCAAGGGCACACTGCTACCTCTGCCAGCTCTATATTTCTTCGGCCCCCCGACAAACTCCCTCGGTTTGGGGAACAAGCTCTCATCCTTAAAGTGCCACCTATCGTCACTCACAATGACTCGTCCCCCACTGCCGGTACCTGGTGGATGAGATGGTTTTTGGCCTGGACTCGAGTTGGCGCCATTGGCAGACAAGATGTACGCTGTGTGATTTAGGATGGTATGGCGCAGGGAGGATCCTCTGTTCCGCGACTGAGGCGGAGGGGGTGGTGAATGCGACGTTGGTAACGAGGGAGCTGCACCCGGCGGCGGAGGTGGGGGAGCTGAGCTTGGTGACGAGGTAAGGGCGGAACCGGCCGGGGGTGGAGGAGGCGGTGGATGTTGAGCTCGCGGAGAGAGAGGGCTTGAAGGCAGAGGAGGTGCAGAGGCTGGCGGTGGTGGTGGTGGAGGAGGAGGAGGCGCGGCTGGGGTTGGTGCTGAAGAGGTCGGAGGAGGAGGTGGAGGAGGAGGAGGAGGAGGAGGCGCACCACCAGCTGGAGGAATCGCCTTTGACGACGGCTTTCGTGATGTCGGCAAAGGTGGTGGTTTCTTGCCTACCGGCGGCGGGCGCGGTTTCGAGCCCCCAAGTGGTGTAAGTTTGCGCAAATTGCTCGCCGCACCCGGGGGCGGTATCGGCGGACCACGGCCAGGCAGAGCCGGAGCCGCACCTCCCGGCGGTTTCGGCTGCGCCGAAGCCCTCAGTGCTGACATTCGGATCTCTCCAGGGTCCGACAGATACGAGGCATCTGAAGTCGCGCCGGTATCGACACCGCCTCCCCGCTTCTTCAGCTTGGGCATGCCACCAGCAAATAGGCCACCGAGCTGGGGGGCGGGTTCCGCGACAGGAGCCGATGCCTGACCAGCCCCTTGGTCACTGTTGCTTCGAGCGCGATTCGAAAGCGTCGGGGGCGCGAGACCACCGGGCACGGGAGGGGCACCGCCAACAGGAGGGCCGCCTGACGATGCCGTCTTGCCAACAATGGGAGCGGATCGATCATTGGTGACGGCTTTTTTCAGCGATCGTCCCTTGGAGATGTCGGACAGCAAGGCGTTCTGAGGGGGAAGCCGGGTGCGTTAGCCGACTGCTTGGTACTTGAAGCAATGCCACTTACTCTATTGCCCGCGGCAGGAGGCGGTCGTGCCGGAAGTCCAGCTCCTCCAGGTGGTGGTGGTGGTGGTGGAGGAGGAGGAGGAGGACCTCCCGCCCCTGGAGGAGGCGGCGGCGGCGGCGGAGGAGGGGGTGCCGGCATCTTTAATTTTTTTTTTCTTTATTATTGTTTCCGTTTATTTTTTTTTTGTTAAGGTCCAATGCTTGTAATAGCAGAGCAGGTCCCGAGGGGCGGCGAGGCAAGGAAGCGAATCAGTCGACCTGCAACCTCACTATGCTTTGCGAAGGAGAGAGTCCCGTCACGTCCGGAACAGCTGGTCGACTCGTGTGACTGCTCACTCTCCCTCCCACAGAGACAAAGGAAAAAAAGAAGAGAGGAGCAAGACTGGTCTTGCGGCAGCGCAGAAAGCAGGGGCAAGGGACAAAAAAAAAGAGGCAGTTTCGCAGAAACTTTGTCGGACTGTGGGAAAGCTTGCGCAGGCGTTCGTCATCCGCCGTTTGTTTCAGACGCTGGTGGGTGCGTGGGTGGGTGGCCGGCCATTGTTGGACATGTACATACAAAATATAACAAGCCACCGGGACGGCTGAGCCACACGGTGGCTTTCGCAGCCGAGAGTGGGACACTGGTACTACAAACACTGGTACCCACCCACCCGCTGGGCAAGTTTTGAGACCCCGTCCATCCAACACGATCCATGCTGTCCATCACGACCAGCAGCACCCAGCGAATCCGCAACGCCGCAGGGTCAGGTTTGCCGCAGTGAAGCAAAAAAGAAGAAGCAAACGAACATGAGACGACCGTCCCCCCGAGCCATTGGTTTCGTCTGCGAGTCCTGCGCCTCGACGCGGACGCAACGACGGTCCCTCATCATCCATGCCGGCCTCCCCTCTCCACGAACGAGCCCGACCACGTCCGAGCCTCTCATCCGGGCCTATCCCGCCCCCCGGTGGGCGTCATCCAGCGCCGGGCCCGCCGCCGTACGACTCGGCCGCTCGAAACGCGACGGCCTGCCCTCCGCCAGCCGGGAGGACCAGCGTCCG
>SRQA01000816.1:0-16071 GCA_018360365.1 Claviceps citrina | reverse complement strand
CACCGCGTACGGGCCAAAAAAAAAGGGGAGAATTGGAGAAGAGAAAAAAAAAAAAATCTACATGTATAGTACCTAGTCCCTAGTAGGTGCCCTGCCGGTCGTTGACTTTTTTTTTTTTTCCTCTCTTTTTTTCAAGGCGCGTGCGTGTGATGTGTGGGTGTTGCTGTCCCTTTTATGATGGTGTTTTGTGGGTGGTGTTGGGAGGGGACGGGGGGGGGGGGGGGGGGGGGGGGGGGGGGGGCGTGTGTGTGTGTGTGTGTGTGTGTGTGTGTGTGGTTTGGGTAGTGTGAGATGATGCGGATGCGGATGCTGATGCTGATGCTGATGCTGATGCTGATGCTGAGGCCGAAGCTGATGCTGGGACCATTCAACGTTGTTTGATTTGATGGGTGTCTGTCAAGTATCCACACGTAGAGGTCGATTCCGTCGTTTTTAATGAGCTTGTTTTTGGTGCTCGCCATGTGTGTGTACTGTCGTCGTTGTAGTCTTGTTCCTTTTCCGTTTCCTTTTCCTATTTCGTTGCCCAGCACAGGCCGGTGGGGTCTTGGAAGGTTGGCTGGCGGGCCGGGTCCCCCCGTAAGGAAGGGTTTCACGACGGCGGCGTCGTCCCCAGCATGCTGGGGACCTGCTTCCTCATAAAGGCCCTGCCCGTGCCGCGCTGCTCCATCCGCGGAACCCCCTGTATGGCGCGCGGCTCGCGCATCAGCGCCCGGTCCAGGCGGGAGGGGATGCGCGTGATGACGGAGCGGTACTCGCCCGGGAAGTTGCCCTTGGGGAGGGGCACCGAGGCGGTCCGCCAGAGGTGGTCGGACGTGTCGGTCAGGTAGGACGCCTTGGGCTTGCTGCTGGTGCTGGTGGTGTGGGAGGAGGAGGAGGAGGAGGAGGAGGAGGAGAAGGCGGTGGCGGGGTTCAGGCGCGAGGCCGAGGACGTGAAGGACGAGACGCCGTGGCTTTGGCGGATGGTGGAGAGGCGGGAGAGGCCGGCGGTGAGGCCGGGGCGGCCGCGGGCCTTTTTGGCGAGGAGGATTTCGTCGAAGAGGCGGATGGTGGGGTCGGTGGGGGGGAATGTTTCGCGTTCGTGGATGAATTCGTTGAAGGCTGTGGTGAGGTGATGGGGGGGGGTGGTTAGCTGGGAGGGAGACACATATACGCGTGCGCAGATGCACATACATAGAGAGAAGGGGGGGGGGGAGAAGAGAGGAGAGGAGAGGAGAGAGAGAGAGCTCGTCATGTGGAGGACAAGAGTGAGTGTCCAAGGGGGGGCGGCTGCCTTACCTTGGGTGTCGCGCATCATGGTCGCATAGTCCTGCTGATCGTACGGAAGGCTCTTGATGAAGCCGTCCATGTCAAAGGCAAACAGCTGCCCGTTGCTCTTCTGCTGCTTGCTCGGCCGGCCGAGGTGCTTGCGGTACGTGTACAGCAGGCTGGCGAGGCAGCGCACAAACGCGGCCCGGATGCGGTCCTCGTGAAAGGCGGCCGGGCACACGAGCGAGACCTGGCCGAGGCACCGGCCGTGGGCCACGGTCCGGCACGAGCCGCACTCGTAGAAGCCGTCGCCCTCGGACCGGTCGTCGCAGATGGTGCACGTCGAGAGCTGGTCCTTGGGGTTGAGGCCGAAGCAGTGGCCCTCGACCCAGACCGTCGTCTCGGTGTTGTGCACCGGCTGGATCTGCATGTTGGGCATGATGGTCGAGGCGGCGAGCGTGGACTGGGCGTACGTCGAGGGCGCGTAGCCGCCGCCGCCGCCGCCGCCGAGGGACGAGTCCGACGCGACCGAGAGGCCCGAGATGGACAGGTTGTGCTGGTGCCCGTTGAGGAAGGGCAGCTGGTTCGGCGGCTTGGGCATCGGCATCGGCATCGACATCGTCTGGAGCTTGTCCAGCCCACCAAAGGACGAGCTCCGCCGGCCCTTGTCCTCGCCAAAGTGGCCCGACCGCTTCTCCCGCAGCGTCGCCGTGAGGGCGAAGCCCGAGTCGCTTCGGGAGAGGGGCGTCGTCGGCATGGGCGGGAAGTTGACGGACGCGGGCGACACGGACGACTGCGGGCTCGTCCTGGAGGACTTGCTCGTCCCGGGACGGTCCGACTTGGCGCCGTCGGCCGACGAGACGGTGAAGGCGTTGAAGACGGGCGGGCGGAGCTGCTCGGGCGGGCTGCGCTCCGCGAAGCTGGACGAGTTCTGCGAGACCCATTTGCCCAGCGTGGCGGCCGAGGCGACGGGCGTGAAGACGGACCCGTTCTCGGACGAGAAGGAATCGTAGGGGAAGGACTCGATCGCGTAGGGCGGCGGCCCGGTTGCGACGCCGTACCGCAGCGCGTGCGGGGCCGCGACCTGCAGCAGGGACATGAGTTTCCGTCGATGCTGTCTCGGCAGCCGGTGCGGCTGCGACGTGGCATCAATCGTGTCCTTGTCCAGGTCGACCAGGACGTAGTCGTCGTCGGGCAGGTCGATCCGCTCGTATCGGCGCTCGACGCCGACAATGTACGGGCAGGGGGCCTCGAGGGCGGATATCAGCCGGGCGGGCAGGATGGGGATGAAGATGCTCGCCCACTTCAGCGGATACAGCAGGTTGGCGAGCGCGTGGCAGGCCAGGTGCAGCATGCTCGCATGAGACGACAGGAAGATGATGCGGGACTCGGACATGGCGTATTCGAAGAGCGCCACCACGTTCTCCAGCGACAGGCAGCGGAAGAGGGCGTACAGGTCGATCGTCCTGGAGCCGGGAAGCTCGTTGGCGCCCTCCTTGCGCGCGTACAGGCGCAGCTCCCGCACGCCGAGCTCGACCTGCGTCTTGGACCCCAGAGGACTGAAGGCCTCGGTGCAGAGGTTGACCACGTACCGCTCCAGCGGCTGCCACCGGCCAACCTTGGGCGAGCTGGGCGGGATCCGGAGGACGGCCCCGTCCGTCATGGGGATCACGACGGACCGGAGCCACTCTTTCCAGAAGCCCATGCATGCCACGTCTCTGCCCAGGACGCCGTACGCTCGCGGGATCCAGAGGCCGCTCTCGCCCGCCGTCAGGCCCTCAATCTTGGACGCCGCGCCATGCCTCAGTGGCCGCAGCATGTCCGTCATCAGAGCAATCTTCTCCTCCACCGTGCTGATCTCGTCCTCGAGCCGGTCTCGCGCCGACGAGCCCGACGGCACCGTGGGGAGCTTGGACAGGAGCTGGGAGAGGTGCGATCGTTCGGCCGCCAATCGGACTCCCAGGCTGGCGGCCAACTCTCTCTCCTCGTTCGACATGTGGTTCTGGCGCCATTGTTCGCACCTCAGCTCCACCTCCTCGGCCCGGTCGGCCGTCACGGCCGTCCACAAGATGATGGTGATGCCGTAGAGCTTGGCGTTGTCTTCTCCCGTCATGGTGAAGCCGTGCCATGTCGATCGCGGCCGGTCGTCCGAGGACACAATCTGTATGTCGTTGGGGAAGGCAAACATGGGTACATAATCGGGGAATTTGCCTCGCTTGGCCAGTTCCTCCGTCGCACCCTTGGGAGGGTATCGATCCAGAAGGACGGGCTCGAACCGTCTCTTCAGGGGATGCATGTCTGGATCGGTATTCAGCGGTTCGGGGGGAGGGATGACCGAGTTGTAGTTGCTGAGTCGCTTCGTGGTGCGAACGGAAGCTGCCAAGCCCGGGTTAGTGCCTGAAGGACGATGGTGGCATGTACGTGAGAAGGACGTGGTGACGAACCTGCCCTGCTGGATGCGCCTTGTCTCGATATCGTTGGACCCTTGCGCACGCTGTTCATTTCTCTAAAACTGATCTTGCGCCGTATGCTGCCCTTGAGACTCCTTAGAGGGCTCATGCGACCACTCGGCACACCTTCCTCGGCGCGGATTCTTTCCGCTCTCGGATTCACCATCGGTGGTCGGGACTGGAGCTTGGCACCCGCGCTGAAGGATAGATCCTCAAGAAAGGTTTCCCGCTCGGCGGCGAACTTCAGAAGCGCCTTGTCAAAGTCAAAATCCGGCATGCCCATCAGGGCAAACCCCTTGCCGGGGCTCAGGCCCTCCAAAGAAGCAGCGGCAGCTGGGGAAGCGCCGTTTGCAGCATTGCCATTGGCACTCGGGGGCTTGGCAGGTTTGATGGTAGCACTGCTCCTGTTGCTCCGCGTGTTGTCGTCGAGCTCGTCAAAAGAACTGCTTATGGAGAATCGGCCATCGAGTGAAATCTTGGAGAGGCGGTTCGCGGAGTTCTGGCGAGAATGGCGGGCGGCCGTCGGTTTGTAGCTGTTGAAGGCATCGCTGTCGGGCTCTCCATCTTCGGCAATGGTTGATTCAACGGGTAAAGCAGTCGTTGTGGGCGCGGCATCGTCGTAGGAGATTGATTCCACGCCGGCGATCCAGAAGTAGTCTGCCAAGGGAGTCGAGGAGCTCTCCATGACATGCCAATTCTGCTCGCAAAAGGGGAGCCCCGGTCAGTCGGCGAGTTTCTTTTCTTTTTTGTTGGTCTTTGTTGGTCCTTCAAATTCAGGTCGTGCTTTGTTGGGGGGCCCGGGGGGGGGGGACCGCCACCTCGGTATCGAACGCCGCCCGCAGATAATCTTTTGTGGAAATCTTGGTTGGATCCTTGGCACTATTGCGTGCATGGGATCAGGCCGGCAAGCAAGACTGGGACCTCAATTCGCGTTTCGTCGTCTGGGCCTCTGTTGCCAAGAAAGGTGATGGTGGCCCACGTGTCGCGCGGCAAAAGTGGTCACTTGTACAAATCTCTGCTGTTCCATCAATCAAGTCGCTCAACAGCAGAGGGACGTGACGGGGCCCGGAGGATGGCAATGGCAAGTCCGGCCACGAGGAGTTATGTACACCTGGACGGAGGGTCAAAAGATGGGTGGGGGAGGGGGGACCCTGCGATCGTCGTCGGGGTCGAGTTGACGGGCTGGCTGGCCGCTTACTCGTCAATGGGCTTCCCTGGCGGATGGGCGGATGGGCGGATGGCGGATGGCGGATGGCGGATGTGCTGGTGCGCGGTGCGTGAAGCGTGATGCGTGATGCGTGATGCGTGATGCGTGATGCGTGATGCGCGATGCGTCTGGCGGCGGCGGCGCGCAAGCAAGCTCGCCGTGCCTGGCTGGTCGGTGGCGGTGGCAAACACTGGCACCTCGGGCAGTCCGTAGCACCTACGAGGCTACGACTACCTACTAAAGTGCCTAGTAGGTATTGTAGGAAGTGCACACACCCTTATCTTGCAGGCGTAGTAGCCTGTGGGTGTACAACGTAGGTACCTACTCAGGTAGTACATAGCAGGTGCTGGGCACGGCAGTGACTGAGTCGGCACGGGGTCAGGCACTCAGGGAGGTCAGGCACTCACTCAGGGGCGAGCAACTGGCTGACAGCCGTCAATACAGGCTACAGCCCAGTAGTAGCCTACAGCCTACAGCCTACTGCCCACAGGCCTCAAGGACTCACCCTCACCGACCACCACATGCGAGCGAAATCGGAACGGGCCGAGTGAGCAACAAGACCAAGACCAAGAGAGGAGGGATGCGAATTCCTCGGGGCCAAACACATGCAACCATGCCACCAGATGGCACCAGATGGCACCAGATGCCACCATGCTTGCAAAGTTGCAATGCGGCCATGCGGCCATGCGGCCATGCGGCAATGCGGCATGCAACAACCATTGACTGCACATAAAAAAAAAAAAAAAAAAAAAAAAAAAAAGGCCCGTCACCGATCAACGAGCAGTGATCACTGATCAGCACGGCACCCTCGGGGCCTTGGCACCATATGTGGCTCCTTCCAGCCAAAACCCACATGGCTGACATGTTCCTTCCTGCAGCAAGGGGAAGGAGCGGTTTTGCCTGAAGTCCGAGTCCATGACTCCATCGTGCACTTGGAGCTGCGGGGCCACGGGGTCGGTCTGGATATGGTCACTTGCGAGGCAAGCAGACTCCAGACTCCAGAGTCCAGATGATGGCTTCGCCGGCAGTTCCTGACAGACGCCGTCCGTGAGGCTTCCGGTGGCTTTTGTCCCAGTGGGGGCGGCGAGTCTGTGTGGCCGGTGGTCAGTGGTCACTGCTGGTCCAGGAACGATTGACGAACGAACCCCTTGGCGGTTAGAAACCTTGAAACTTAGAAGGCAACACCTGGGTACCCGGGTACCTCGTAGTTGGCCCGTTCCTGCCAATCGTCCACGCCCGGCTACCTATTTTGTGCCACTTTGCAACCCCCAGCGTTTCACAGTCTCAGAGCGCCTCGTCCTGATGCAGACTACTGCTGATACTAGGTCCTGACACTAGGCACTGATACAAACGCACGGCGCAAACGGGACCCCAACGATCACCAGGCGTTACGTCACTCTTTTTCTCCTTCAGGGCACAGCGCCCACGTTCTCTTACGCAGGGTGTGTCGAGCAGGCGAGCAGGCAATCTACTAGGTACCTAGGTACAAGGCACCTCAGTAGCCCGGGCATTCTTCATCGCGCCCAGTCATTTCGATCCAAAGGGTACCTGCATGCTGCGTTTTTGCGCCGCGCTGCACTGTATGTAGCCTGTGCTGTGCTGTGCTGTGCTGTGCTGTGCTGTGCTGTGCTGTGGTCACTGGTCAGGCAAGTGCTGACCCCCCCCCCCCCCCCCCCCCCCCCCCCCCCCCCATTGGGCACACCTGCAGAAGGGAGAACGAAAAGAAAAGACGAGAAAGTGGACAAAGAAAACCACCAGCCGGGGATTTTAATCGCACCAACGCCAACGGTGCAGCGGTGGGCATGGAGGAAAAAAATGAAAAAACCCATGCAGGAACTCATTTCGTTGGGCGTTCCTGCACGCACACACACCAAAAAGCGCAGCCTGACTCGCCCACGCCAGAGAATTGTGAGATCCATCAATCGTCTCAGTCACCTGCCACTTTGCTGCCGCGGGCCCTTCACCCACCCGCACCACCACCCAAAAAATGATACTCGGCCAGTGTACAATCGGTACCTACCCGGGATTCGGGAATACACAGACACTTTCAGCATAATGGATCATGGTCTGTGTACTACGTTGCCCTGCCTCGCGCTTGGCTGCATGTATGTGCATGACGGGCAAAAAAAAAAAAAGAAAAAGAAAAAGAAAAAAAAAAGAAAAGGTGCAGATCCGGCTTCGGTTTTACGAATCCGAAAGCCCTTCTCGTCCGTCAAATCAGCATCAGTATCTTCAGCGAGCGCCACCCTGACGAGGGCGCTTAATAAAAAAAAAAGAAAAAGAAAGAAGAAGAAGAAGAAGAAAGGGCACGCTCCCACAACACGACGGCAGTTGGGGCGTGCGTCGTCCGTTCTCCGTTCCCCCCCCTCGCCGAAAACCCCCCATAAAGCGTGCTTCATGTGAAAAGCCGTCTTTTGAATATGCCGCCCTTTTATTGTCCGCCCCCCCCCCTTCTTCCTTCCTCGTACCATGTCGTGCCATGCCGCGCGTATGATGTATCGAACAAAGTACGGACGGGCTGTAGCTTTGTCGCACCCATACTCATCCGGATGCCTGCAGCCACCTACCTGTCTGTCGTGTCGAGTCTTTCTCCATGGCCGCACTTTCGGCTCGCCAGTTGGACGCGTTGGTCCAAGGAGAGGAGGAGAGAGGGAGGAGGGGTGAGGCGAGGGTGTGCTGTTTCATGATGAGATGTGCATATGTACAGTTGTGCATGTATCACACCCATCTCCATCCATGTACATACATACTAGGTACACAGGGGGTATGCATGGTAAATAGTGCGGGAAGGGAAAAAAAAAAACTTAAAAAAATTAAAAATTAAAAATTAAAAAACCGGCCCATATCGACATTGTGCGGAAGCCAGAATCGTGGCATCGTTCATCGTTTTGTGGCCGGGAGGAGGCGTCATCCGGCAGCTTGACTTGGTGCCTAGGTGGCTGCTTACATGACTGTGAGCCGCTCTCTCTCTCTCTGTGTGTGTGTGTGTGTGTGTGTCTATATAGGTAGTTATGTCTGCGACGACGCCGTGGAGGGATGATCGATGAAAGTCAGTATCATGTGATGATGATGACGAAGAAAGAAGAACAAAAAACTGGGCAGAATATCTCGCGCTAAAAACCATACAATCAATCAAAAAAAAAAAAAAAAAAAAAAAAAAAAAAAAGAGAAGAAACAAACTAGAAAATAGGACAAGGAGAAAAAGAAGAGAAAAAGAGAAAAAAGGACACCACCCCCCAAACGCCCCCTCTCTTTCCCCATCATGCCACCCTCGTGCCCAGCTTCCCCGTCGACAGAAACCCCCTGTTTCCCATACTGCCCCTCCATCCGATGCCTAAAACCCCAAATGTGATCCTCCCATCCGCCGAAACGGCCGCCGCCGCCGCCGAGGCAGACCGAGCACCCTCCTCCGCCTCACCCCCCTCCCGTTCGGCACCGTGGCGGTCCTCGTCAAGACTGACCACGAAGCACACCTGCTCCACCTCCCCCGGATGCAGCACGGGCTTCTCATGGCCGCGCCCCCCGGCCGCCTCCCAGTTGCAGTCCCGGCAGGACAAGCCGTCCAGAAGCTCCATGGCCACCCTATCCAGCTGCATCGCGTCGTCGCTCGTGTTCTCCAGCTGCGCCTCCAGAACCCATCTCCTGCCGCTCGTCCCCCGCGTGTCCTCGGCGGGCCCCCTCATGAGCGGCCCGACCTTGGTCCGCACAATCAGGCTGGCCTTGCATATGAACTGGTACAGCTTCCGGAACGTCCTCGTCCGGCCGCTCGTCTCCCTGGCCTCGTAGTAGCTCACCGTCACGGCCAGCACGTGGTTGCCCTCCTCCTTGAGGTCAAAGTTGACCAGCCGCTGGAGTGTTTGGCCCGGCGCGAGATCCGTGCCCCCCTCGTCCTCGCCCGTGGAGGTTGCTGCCCCGAGGTGGAGCTTGTGCGCGGCGCCCAGCCCAGGCGTCTTCATCTCGGCCTCGATGCGGACATCGCGGATGGATCTGCCCGTCGGGGACGTCGAGGACGTTGACGACTCGGCCGGTGCCGCCGCGACGACATCATTGTTTGCGCAGAGCGTGCACGAAAAGGTCTCGCCCACGTAGGCCGATCCAAAGGACGCGGGGAGGTTGAGGATCGGACTGAGCAGGAAGGGGTCTGGGTTGGAGTCGTGCCGCGTTTGGTACGCCAGGCTGGCGGGGAGGTAGGAGGAGGAGGTGGAGGAGGAGGAGGCTGTCGTTGCGAGGTCGGGGACCGGGTATTGGGGCACGAGGGATGGTCGAGATAATCTGTTTTGTGTGTTGAATTTATGCACAGAATCGATGCGTTAGTGGATTGGGTTTGCCTTTTGTCGAGAAGATGGAGGGGGGAGGAAGGCTCGTTTATACCGGAGGACTTTGACGGACACAGAATGCGGTTCCTTAATAAGATCTTGCGAAGGGTACCGTTGGTGACTCATTCTTGGGGCACGTCAAGGCGCATAAGAGAAGATTGCTTCTTCATTACCAAGTGGGAGGCTGAGTAGATGGATGCCGGCGACGATGTATGGAGCAAACAATGCCTGAGGTCGTTAGTTGGAGCCGGCGGCTGGTCTGGAACTGGGGCGCAGCTGGAGAGCTTCTTATCGATAAACACTGCGCCTAGACGCAAGACGTCAATGTTCATGCGGGCTGGGAAACATGATCAAGTATTACACTGCTAGATACCTAGCCATTACGTTCTACTACAAGGGTCTGCTGAGATCATGAAACCGGATGATTGTTTGTGCCGACAAGTAGCAGGCTTCTGATCCGAGTGTCTCCGTTGTGGACGATGCAACGCAATCTCCATCCTCTTCCGAGATCCAGATTCTACTGAAAAAGGAGGTCAACATTTCAGCGTTCGTTCATTGAAAATCACCCACAAGTTAGTTTTATCCTCGCAAACTCGGCGACGCTTCTGCCAACGCGAGTGAGTGAGAAGAGGATACGGCTGTAGTTATGCCCTAGGCAATCTCAATCAGCAATTAATGATTTTAAATAGCAAAGTATTCCTTCTACCATAATATTTGTCTACAGTCGCCACATCAGCAGTGCTAATCACTTGTGCCACTGGACCCTTACTTCCATGGTTGATACTAGAGCCCCGGGGGAGGAGGGACCTGTTTGTCCATCACGTCAGCATCGCATCACACAGAGAGAAGCCAATCGATTTGGTGTTGCTCATACAGCTCTATAACTGCCGCCGGGAGGTGATCCCGAGGGTGGCGGAGGTGGCGGCGCAGCGCTGGGTGGTGGAGGCGGTGGAGGGGCCGCTTCACTCGGAGGAGGAGGCGGCGGCGATGCGGATGTCGGCGCTGCAGGTTGGCCGGGAACAGCTGCGCCAGCCGGTCCCTGGGCCTGCGCATAGTACTGCTGGTACATGGCGACATAGCTTGAGGGTTGTCAGTATGACCGGCATGGGCTGAGATAGACCATTTGGCAGGAGGCTGACATACTTGGCGTATCCGCCGTACGCGGCATAGGGATCACTTCCGCCGTAGTACTGGGCATATGCGGCTTGATAGTCAGCAAGGTTGTGTCCCGTACTGTCCGCGCCCTGGGCGGGACTGTTGGTCGCCGCAGGACGTTGCTCGGAGCCGTAGCCGCCGTAGGAAGAGTGGTGGCCTCGGTCATGGTGTCTGTCGTGGCCTCCGCGATAACGGTCGCCGCCATGGTGGCCGCCCCGTTCGTTGAAGCGAGGCGGCCGAGCCTTGAACTCCTCGTACTGCTCTTTCACGTTGCTGATCAAATCGTCACACAGTTCCTTGGCCTTCTCGACCATGGCAGGATCGGGGCCACTATGGCAAGCATCGTCGTTAGCAAGTCATTGGATGACCTAGTCTGTCACGGACTTTACTCACGCCACGTGGAGGTACATGTCTTCGTCGCTTTCACGGTTGGTTGCAGCCTCAATGTATCCAGATCCGCGACCTTTGATTTGAACGCGGCACCCGGTTTCTTGCTGGATATGTTTGACATAGGAACCACCATGGCCAACAATTTGAGCCCGAAGGTTGAAGCCTGGAATCGGTTCTAGATCTATCGAAATCCTTTCTTCGGGCCATTTACGCTGGAAAAAAAAAAAAAGCATCAGTCTGAAGAAGTACTCAAAGAATTCTCGAACATGTGCGGGAAGATGGGGGGAGGCCTGTGGAAGTCTTACTCGTCCTCCATGCTCACGATCGCGGTCTACACGCTCCCTTTCTGGTTCTGGCTGTTCCTGGTCTCTCCGCCGGAAGCGTCGTTCGTCGACCAGCTGGGGAAGCTCCTGTTGGATAAGTTCATTTATTTTGGCAACGGCAGCGTCCAGGCCTTCCTTTGTGGTGCTGGTGATGTGAAGATAGAGAGGAGGATTCTAGCAATTATTCAGTACATCCTATCCAGGCCGGCAAATCAAAAATGTGGAAAACTCACAGCAGCAGTGGCCATGGCCTTGTTAGGCAGGTAGCTTCCGCGCGTAGTTATATCTTCCAATGGGTTAATTTGTGTCCTATGATGATAGATTCAACCGAAGAGAGGGGACATTGCCTACCAGCTCCAGTCTCTTCAATAATCTAGATTCGTGCGAGTGTCAGCAGGAGCAAAGCAAGAAGGATGGAGTGTCGCAGGCGAGCTACCGTGCCATGTGTAAGCACGATCGGGTTCCCACCAAAGAAGAGGCCCGGCAACAATCGGGTAAATCTGGGGCATCAGTGGAATGCAAAAGTGTATCAAGTATTTACCATCTTTTGTGTAGAGCCTTTGGTGAGCAGGTATCGGTTTCTCAAGTCGTTGACCTCGATGTCTTGCATGTAGTCACCGTCCGCGACGTACATTTCCTTGCTAATGGAGTGTGCCTTTGCTTCTCCGGATGCTCCCCCGGGAGAGCTGGTGCTCTGGGTCGCTGGTGCATCGACGTGCTGAACGCCCTTGCGGGCTTGCATTGCAGCATTGATTCGGGCGGCGGCGGCGGCTGGCTTATGTTAGTACTTGAACTGACTTCGCTCCGAACCCAAAAGTCGCAAGCGAAGGTCTGGAGAGCCTTTTTGATGCCCCAGACAAGGGGAGTTGCGAGCGTTACCTGCTGCTGCCGCGGCATCTACAGGAGACTTTTTTGCCTCTGTTTCTTCTTCTCCCAGTGGACTACGGTCCCTTCCCTCAGACCGGCGAGTTGGTGGTGACCGCGAGCGGCGGTCAAACCTGGAGGTTCGCTTTGGCTCGGGTTCGGTCTGGTCAAAACGGGATCGCTTCGTCGTTCGTCTTTCCGAGTCGTCCATGATGTTCCGGTCAAGATTTCAAAAAAGAAAAAAAGAAGAACAAGGGGTATGTGATGCGCTCGTTGAGCTTGCGTGGATAGATATATCGACAATGAAGGTCTGCTTTTGGGCGTCGTGCGGCTTTCTCTCGGGCGAAAAACAAGTCCACGGTGGCTCGCGAGTGCTCACAATCAATCTCCCAAGTCGGTGCGACGTTGACACAGTAAAGACAAGCAATGCGCCAGTCTGCCTAGGGGGGGTGTTATCAGATGATTTTTTATTCCCCTTGATTCATACTACCGCGGTTGGCAGAAGTGGTGTTGTTGATGTTGGCGAAAGCAGAAAATTAAGCACAGTTGCCCAGGCTCGACGCCTTAGGTAATCTGCGGCTCGCATGATGACTGATCTGCCGGTCGGCATGGGACCCACTGCACGCCGCCCAGAGTTGGCAGCGCAGCAGGCTGCAGCGATCCACGACTGCCTGGAGCGGTTTCGGCCCAGCCTGTTCGACCCCGAGGTTGTTACACTGTGCCAAGGCCAAGAGAAAATGTCTATATTGAGCCTTGTTTGCTTGACACGGGCAGCCGTTGACATCCTACCTCATACCTTCTGGGTTATTACGTAGTATACTTTTGAAAAAAAGAAGAAAAAAAACCAATGCCATCGATTGATCACCACAGAAAGTGAGTTAACTGAAACCAGCTTCGATTCATTCGCATCAACCCTAGCTTCACGGTCCAATCGCTATTTGCGAAGAACGGAAAGGGATGTCTGAGCGCTACCTCTATAACACAGATAGACTCTGTGTACAAGCCAATCATGCTAGCAACATTTGGACTCAAATGGAAATCCAGATGGAAATCCAGATGGAAATCTGACGAGGAACAATACTCTTGTGGCAACCCGGTGCGAGGGCGAGTCCCACAGTCTTCGCACTGTAATCCACACTGTGTTGACCGTCTCCTCAGAGGTCGCAGCGTACTGACTTTTTGAACCTCTTCCGCTTCAGCCTGGAGCTGTCGACATCCCCTGCCCCCGTCTACTGCACAAGAAGGAAGCTGGAACGTACAATTCGTCCATCCTCGAGCTTGGGAAATTAGTCCCTAGCCCGGGAAGAAGGTTTTCACAAGATGGCGTCGCTCCGGTCCTGCGCTGCGCCCATGCGGTGGGCATCCTCTGCCGCCAGAAACTCGTCTCTCGGCGCCGTGAGATACAACTCCTCGCACAGCTCGTCCACCTCGGCCATTGCGTACAAGGCGCTTCGGAACCGGACCGCTCCTCTGCCGGTCAACAACCAGCCGCCAGCATGGTCCGCCCAGGCGGCCGTGTCCAACATCCTGTACGAGACGCCCACCCCGTCCATGGCGCCCCCGAAGCGCCATATCCTCAATTGCCTGGTCCAGAACGAGCCGGGCGTCCTGTCCCGACTGTCTGGCATCCTCGCGGCTCGCGGCTTCAACATTGACTCGCTCGTCGTGTGCAACACCGAGGTCGAGGACCTGTCGCGCATGACCATCGTCCTGACTGGCCAGGACGGCGTTGTCGAGCAGGCCCGTCGGCAGCTGGAGGATCTTGTTCCTGTCTGGGCCGTTTTGGACTACAGCAATGCGGCCCTCGTCCAGAGAGAGCTTCTGCTGGCCAAGATCAACATACTTGGCCCCGAGTACTTCGAGGAGCTGCTTGCCCACCACCGGGAGATCACGACTGGTGATTACGAGGGCGAGCACGCCGCCGAGGCCGCCGAACACGCTCCGTCCCTGGAGGAAACATCCGCCGACTTCCATCCTAGCAGGCTTGCTGTCAGCGAGGCTCTGCGTCACAAGCACGAGCACCTCAAGACCATTACCTACTTTACCCACCAGTTTGGCGGCAAGGTTCTGGACATTAGCACCATTAGCTGCATCGTTGAAATGTAAGTCGACAAGGTTTTATATACGGGCAATAGGGTCTTTTTCTTCCTCCTCCTTCATTTTTCTATAAGTCATGAAGCTGATCCAGGTCAAATCAGTTCGGCCAAACCCTCCCGAATCGATTCCTTCCTGAAACTGATTGCCCCCTTTGGCATCCTCGAGTCTGCCCGCACTGGTTTGATGGCCCTGCCTCGCTCACCATTACGGGGCCCCGTCGAGGAGCCGCTTCTCAAGGAGGCCGAGGAGGTTGTTGATGCCAGCCAGCTGCCCCCCGGCTGAGAGGACATTTGGATACTAGTTTTTTTGCGAGATTGGTGGGACCGTCTGGCGTCTCGACGGAAACGGAAATTGTGGTGTATATTGGTTCACAATTTTTGTTCCATGTATTCTTTCTTTCTAATTCAAAAGAGAAACAACAAAAAAAATTTACAAAACAAACGAACTACACTACATGACTTTTTGTTCATTTGCGCCTGATTCCCGCCGGTGTATATCAACCAAGTTTCGTATCTTGATGTGTGGAACTCCCGGGGATGGAGTCTGTTTTTAAAATTTGCCCTTGTTGACGACGAAACCTTCGAGTGCAGCTATCGACCGATTAGCATCTAGATCATGTCTATTCATGTTGATGAGCGGGAAAACCACGTTGGGGCGCCACTTACCAACAGCTGCCCACAGTCGGTTCTCCGCCTCTGGAAAGACAAGAGACCTCGGACTGTAGAACACCTCGTCCGCCACCTCCTCCGGATGCCGGGGCAAGCAGTGCATGAACTTCCACCCTTCCCGGGCGCCTCCCCTGCGTGCCAGATCATTCGTAATCTGATAGCCCTCAAAGGCCTTCAACCTCTTCTGCTTCTCCGCCTCCTGGCCCATGGAGATCCACGTGTCCGTGACCAATATGTCGGCATCCCTGATGGCCTCCTCGGGAACCGTTGTCTCGCTCAGCTTGCCCGGTGAGGCCACGCCCCTGGCCGCCGAGGCGATGAGCCTCCTCATTCCCTCTGGGATACCGTACCCGGGGGGGGACGCGACAGAAATGTCCACGCCCGTCTTGACGCACCCGATGGCGAGGTCAAAAAGCACATTGTTGGAGTCTCCCACCCAGGCAACCTTGAGGCCATCGAGGCCCAGCCCAGTGCTGGACGACGACGAAGACGGAAATGCCTCGTGAATGGTGAGAAAGTCGGCGACTGTTTGGAGGGGGTGGAAGTCGTCGGATAGGGCGTTGATGACGGGCACGCTGGAGTGTTTGGCGAGGGTCGCGACGTCAGAGTGAGGGCCGACACGGGCGACCATGCACGAGGTCATGGATGAGATGACCACTGAAGTATCATACAGAGACTCGTTGACCTATGTCGATGGGAAGAGATTCTCCAAGAAAAGAAAAAGAATGACTAGTTTAGTACTTGCATGTCACAAACGCTGGATTTAGGCCGGGGGTGGGGGGTCCCAGCAGGGTGACACATACGCCAAGTTGAATATCATCTTTGCCCAAAAACATGGCATGTCCACCCAGGATCTTGACGGCCGCCTCGGTAGACACGCGCGTCCTCGTACTCCTCTTGCTGAACATCATGGCCACGGTCTGGCCGGACAGGGACGTGCTCAGCGCCGTGGGCGTCTGGCCGGCCTTGACGCTCTGCTTGCGACGAGCCGCATTTCGGACGAGAGAGGTGAATTCGGCGGGGGTGAGGTCGGCCACGGACATGAAATGTCGGGGGGGCGCCGACGCGGTGGACTGCGAGTAGGCTCGTCTTTGCAAGCCATTTATGGCAAGGCGGGCTGTGTGAGGGGAGAGTTTCATCGTTTCTTCTTGGGGGGTGGGTGCGGTTCTTGACGCTGACGGATGGGAAGCCAATTCGCTGGTTCTGGTCGAGGTGGACTGATGGAAAAAATTTTAATAATGGAGGAGGTGGAGGAGGGAATTCGATTGAGGTAGATTAGTTTAAATGATTATCCTCCCGTCTGCTTATTTTTTTTTTTTTTTTTTTTTTTTTTTTTTTTTTTTTTTTTTTTTTTTG
>SRQA01000815.1:0-16086 GCA_018360365.1 Claviceps citrina | reverse complement strand
TTTTATTTAAATCTAGTAATAGGTATTTTTAATATTAATTTTAGAAAAGTATTTTATACCCTAGTAGTAGTTAAGGATCTCTAAAATAAGGGGTAAAGCATAGTAATTCTTAAGTATAATCTTATTAATTCCTTAGTAGTTTATATAAAGTTCTAATATTTTATCTTTTTTTAAAATAAAGAGAATTAGTATACTTATAAGGCTTTTTAAGGGTCTTATATACCCTTTTGCTAGGTTATCTTAAATATAGTCCTAGAGCTCCTTAAGTTTTACTTATAAAAAGGGGTATATAAGACTATATAAAGGTATAGTGTCTAGGAGGAGGTTAATAGTATAGTTTATTTTCTTTTAAAATAGTAATAATCTAGCCTTATTAGAGGCAAATATATCCTAAAACTCCTAGAGTTTATCTAGGATAGTATTAGTATTACTAAAGGTATTAGTAACTTCTTTATCTCTAAGGGAAATAAAGCTATTAAGGGATTTTATAGCAAATACTATTACTTCTTATTATAATTTCTTAGCAAAATAGTAAGGGGTTAAAATCTTTAACTTATCTTAACTAAGCTTAAACTACTACTCTTAACTATATAAAGATAAGTATACTTATTCCTTTATAAGGGTATATATTCTAATTAATATAAGACTTCCCTTAGGTTTTAGGTCCCTATTAATAGTAATATAGTTAATAATAAGGTTTCTCTCTTAACCCCTTAAGTCTTTTAGGGTAAGTAGTATATAATATACCTTATATTAAGGTATTATAAAATTCTTTATAGCCTTAAGAAGAGGGGCTATTACTTAGGCTTTTTTTAGTTAGTATTATTACATAAACTTAATATTTATAATATTAATATTAAAGTAACTATCTAGGTTTACAAATATTTTAGTAGTGTTTTGCCCCTTTATAAATACTAGAATACAAAATCTATATCCTATAAGTATTTAGGTATTAGCAATAAAGGTTAGGGCATCTACCTTTACTATTAGTAGTTTTCCTAGTCTTTTGCTAGCTTATTATAGTAGTAAGTAATATAGCTATTATTACTATAATTATAGTAGTAGTAGTTATTTAGTTAATTTAGCTTATTATAAACCTTATCCTTATTAGGCTTTATAGTAAGGCTTTTGTTAGAGGCTTATTATTATAAGTATTTTAATTAGTAGTTTTATTATTATCCCTTTTACTAGTTATAATCCTAGGAATTAGTAGCTTTTTACTTATTTTTAAAAGATAGTATTACTTTTTAGAATTATTATATAATTATTATAAGTTCCTTATATGTCTTGCTAGTAATAAAGGTGTGTAGATTTATATAGTTCTATAGTTTAGGCTATAGTTTTATAAAAAAAGTAAGAGCCTAGGACTTTTTACTTGCTTTTTTAGGGTAATTCTCTAGGAAATTAAGGTAAATACTAAAGTTTATAGGGCTTTACTAGTCTTATTAGTACGCTTTCTTAAGCTATAAGGTAATTTAGGTATTATAATTTATAGAATCTTAAAGTAGTATAAGAGTCTACTCCTAGAAGCTACCCTAGTTATTAGTAAAGTAGTCTTACTTCTTTATAGTCTTTTTACTAATAAATTAGTCCTATCTTGCCCTATAGACTTAGTCTATATTACTAAGGGTAAAAAGGATTTTCTAGTAGTTATATTAATACTTATATTTTGCTTTATTAAAGGCATAGTTTAGGTTATTAATTTAGATTTTATATTTTTATAAGTTAGTAAGGTAAGTAAGCTTTATAATATTCCTAACTTTAACTTCTTCTCTTTTATTATTAGAGAAATTATTATAATATTACTAGCGTTTAGGTAGGTTTTTATATATACTAAGTTACTAAAGTAATTCCTTTTCTTATTCCTAAAGTTATTTAAGAATCTTAAGCTAGGTAATTTACTTATAAATAGCTTGCTTAGTAGTCTTAAGGTCTTAGCCTATAAATAACTTTATTAAAGTAAGGCTAGAGCTATTATATAATACTAAAGGTAGTGTTTTAGAAGGTGCTAAATATATATTATCCCCTAATTTAGTTATAGATCTTATTATAAGTACTATTTTTATTACTAGGTAGCTAGGGTTAAAGCTTAAGAATTATAAGAGATATTATAGCTAGGTAGTAGCAAAAAGGTATATATTATATTATAAAAAGACTTAAGCTTGCTAAGCAAGAATAGTACGCGCACGCGTTACTAGATATACTAGCCACGTGCACAAGCCCTAGGCATTAGCTAGGGATTCTCCGTGATGTCGCCGGGCGATCCGGCGTGGCCTGTCTTGTGGGGCCGCACCTCACATTAAGATCTATAACTCTTAATAAAGGCCTTTGCAAGCTATAAAATTAAGGTCTATGTATCTTAATAAGGCAGCTGCTATTATAAAGATTAAAGTATATATGCTTCTTATAATAACTCTTATAATAACCCTTTTATTAGGTCTTATACTACTCTTTTTACCTAACCTTTTATCTTAATTATAATCTAATTTGTATTAATAAGGGTCTTAAACACTTAGTTTAATAAAGTCTTTGTTATTATATTAGCTAGGTTATTTTTACTATTAATCTAGCGGATTTTAAAGATTTCTTTATATTTATATAATTACTAAAGGGCTATAATATTAATTATTAATTGCTTCTTTTTAGTAGTACTAAGCTTAATAAGGCATTTATATAGCGAATTTAAATCTATATATAGGATTATTAGAATTTTAGGCAGATTAAGCTAGTTTATAATTATCTTAATAGTTATGCTAATTATATAGGCTATATTAGTACCTTAAACTATACTATATAATTTAGAAGCAAGGGCGCTACGTATAATATACTTACACTTTATTAAGCTATATATAATAATATTGCCTTTTATTATAAATTAAGCCTTGCTAAAGTCCTTATTTTTAATTATAATAAGGTATTTAATCTAAAAGCTAAAGTTTTTATTATTTACAAAGGATTTATTAATAAAGATAAAGAGATTTGCTTTTTTAAGGTTAATTAAAATATAACATAACCCTTAATCTAGGTAATCTATCTGCTACTAAAGCCTTTTATTAAGGAATTTAATATTCTTATTTATAAGATCTTGCCTTTATGCTATAGAAAAGAGATTAAAAGTGGCTTTAGGTTAATAAATTATAATAATATACACTTTATAAGCTTTTTATTAATAATATTCCTTCTAGCGCTTCTCTAGATCTTTATTAATAAGTTAAAGCTTACTAATTTACTCTTTTTAGTAAAGAGAAACGGAGGAATTAGTATTAAGAGTAAGCTTATAACTATTAAAAATTAGAGGGTAGTTTATTATAAGCTTCTCCTTTAGTTTAGTAAGGAATTTAGTAGCTTATAGTTTATTTTCTTCTTAATTAAAAAATAGTTAATTAGCTAAGATAAGGGTATTATTAGTTTATATACTTATAATACTAAATTTATTTATAAAGCTACTAATAAGAAAGTAAGGGTTATATATAAAAGGCATTATAAATAACTTCTTATAATAATACTTTTAATATATTACCTACTAGTGTGTGCTAGCCTTAGGGATTTTATAAAGAGGCTTAATAATTACTATAATTATATTAGGAAGATACTAATCTCTAACTTCTTTAGGCAATTAGCATAGGATCTTATAGTTAAGGCTTATAATAAATTAAACGTAGGCTTATGTAATATTTCTTAGCTTAATAAAGATATCCCTTTTTATAAGTAAGGGAGCTAAAGTTATAATTAACTATTAACTTACTTATTAAATTATAGAAGCCTAGGTTAAGATTATTTACTTGCTAGTATTATTATAAGCTTATACTATAAGTTATGATTTTTTATATAGTACTAGGGTGCCTTTACCTTTGATTTTATTTATAAAATAGCTATTAAAAATATATTATATACTATGTTTTTTAGTATTATAAATCTTAAGTTAAAAGACTTCTTACTAGAGTAAAGTATTAAGTTCCTTCTATTAGGATGCCTTAAAAGGTGCTTCTATAGTCTTTATAATGCCTTACTAGCAGAGTTAATAAGTAAGGGTAAGATCTCCTTTTTTTTTTATAGTAAGAAATGCTTTAGTAAGTAAAGTGCCTTAAAGTATTAATTTCTTAAAGTTTTAGTTAATTAGAGAGGTTTTTTATAGTTTGCCTTTGCCTTACTTCATAGGCTGCCTTTTAATAGTGTTTTTATTAGGAAGGTTAAAGGTAACTTTCTTTATTAGTTTATATAGTTAATTATTATAATCCTCTTTATTTTTATTAATAAGTAAAGATAGAAGAGTTTCTTTATTAGCTATAATCTTTAGATTATTTAGATTATATAGGAATAGCTTTATAATAATAAATTTAAATTTTATTAGTCTTAAAAGCATCTCTACTATATAAGTTATGCCTTTTATAGCTAAGAGTCTATAAGGACCTTACTAACTACCTTTCTTACGCTAGACTTATACCTTAGATTATAATAGGATTTAGTAGGTTAGGAGAGTATTAAGCTTATTATAGTAAGTAAGAGTATTACTAATCTAGCGCTTTATAAGTAATTTATAGGCTTTAAAGGTAGCTTTATAAATTACTTTAGCGCATTAAATAATAGAAAACACTAGTAATAAATCCTATAATAGTTATAAATATGCCCTAAACACAAGAAGTATTAGAATAAAGCTATTTAGGCTAGTAGAGTTATTAATAGCTTTTATAGCTATTTAAAGAAGGTAGTTTTGCTATATATAGTCTCTAAGTTTACTTTTAATAATATTATATATATATTAAAGGGAAGCATAATATCTTTTAACCTTTCTAATACTATTATAAGCTTCTATAAGAACCTTATTAACTTTAATTACTAACCCTTAGGCATATTAATAGAATTTAGCTAATATAAAGTTCTTCCTAGTATTATAAGTAATTTATTTAGGCAGTCTAAGATAATTATTAATCTAATAAGCTTTAATAGTGTTTTAAATGTCTTTAGTAGTTTATTTCTTTAGTTTAAGAAAATAAGTAGCTTAGAAAGCTATAGTAGAATTTATAATATAGAGGACTAGCTTACTATTAATTTAGAGAATATTAATAATAATCTTATAATTAAACTTATAGTTATTTTTTAAAGTAAACTTAAATTAGCTAAAGCTCTTACTATAAAGTTAACACTACTTGTAGAAACTAGTAATTTTTTATAGAATCTTTAAGTTAAATTCCTTACTAGCTTTATAGAGAACCTTTTATAGTCTTCTAATTAAAGGGTAACTAAAATATTAATAAAGCTAATAAAGTTATATTTTTATAAGAAAGAAAGTAACTACTATAGTTAGCTTAAGATCCTATTATAAATAACCTTATTATTAGGTTATAGGAATCTTTTTTATGCCTTAAATTAGTAGGTTCCTTAAGTTATTAAGCTTTATGTTTATATAGTTTATATTAGTAATTAAGAATAAGAAGAGTATTATTATTAGTAGTATATAGAATTTAATCTCTCTAAGCACTATAGGAACCTTTAAAAAACCTAGTAATAATGCTTTTCTAGCGCTAAAGGTAATATTATATTAACTTATAAATTAATTAATTTATAGTAAGGGAAATAAGTATAAAAAGGCTTAGGCTTAAGTAATACTAACTATAAAGACTCCTATAGTGCTAGTATTAGGAAGGATACCTCTAAAGGTCTCTTCTAAATAGCATGCTTTTATAAGGAAAATATTATTAAACTAAAGCTTTTTATAGGGATTATTATAGTAAAGAGTATATTTAAATAACTAGTCTTAAAGTATCTTAAGCACCTTACTATTATTAGGGATTTTTATTAAGAGTGTTAACCTTTATAATGCTATAGTAAAGAATTATAAAGGACCCGTAGGAGAATTAAAGTAATTATTCTTTTTAGTCTTATTTAATAAAGCTATTATTACCTTAGTCTTAAGGATTAATTACTTAAGGTTATTAGAATTACTACTATTATTATTCTTACTCTTAATATAAGTAAGGAATTATTACTACTTTTGCTTAGTTAGCTTATTATAATAAAATTTAGATTAATTCTAATGCTTTTATAACGCCTTATATTCTTTAGCAAAGTGCTTTATAAACTAATACCCTTGCTTTTTATAGATAAAGCAGCGGCCCTTATAATAGATAAAAAGCCTGTATTATTACTATTAGAAGTTATAATTCTTCCTATAGTAATAATTAGTATAAAACATAGTATTAGAGTTAGCTTTAGCCTTTTTTTAATAAAATATACCGCGCTTAGTAGCGTTTCTTTTAGCTTGCTTTACTTTAATACTTTTCTAAAGCTTTAATATTAGGTCCTTATATATAAAGGGGCTATTATAGGCTATAAGGCTATATTTAGGGATATTATTAATAGCAGTGAGAAGTATGTTTTGTATATTAATCTTATTATTTATATAGCCTCTAGTCCTATAATAAAGAGAAATAATCTTATTAAAGAGGAGGTTAAGGGCCTTAAGTATACTTTTTTTAGGGTTTTCTCTTATTACCTTATATAGTATAATTATACAAAGGTTATTATAATAAAGCTAAGTAGTGTTAATAGTTTTAAAGTAGTCTTTAATAGATTTAACTATTTAGTTAAAAGTTATGCCTTTACTAAGGAGAAAGTCCTTATAATATATTAAAGCTTATCCTTTAAGTATTATAGGAAATGCCTTATAAAAGAGGGACTCTAGGAGGTTAATTTACTTATAAAAGGCTTAGAAGGTCTTTAGCTTATTATTAAAGAAGTTATATATCTCTTTACTATACTTTTCCTTATTAAAGTAAATCTTATAAAAGTCTATAATCTTCTATAATACTATTACTAAATCTAATTCTAGCAGGGAGTAAAGTAGAGGATAAAAATGCTTATAAGATCTCTAATAATTAAGGTTATTATTAGGTATAGTAGCATGTTGCTACTATTCTTATTAAGGAACGTTTCCCTTAGGCCTTTATTATAGTAGTAAATCTTATATTTAAGCTACTTTAATACCTAGGTCTAGAACTAACCCTTAGGGCTGTTATTAAGTAAGCTTATAAGGTCTCCTATTAAGGTCTAAAGGGCCTAGGGGAGCTAACTAAATAATTAGCTCTAAATTTAGGGCCTGCCCTAGGTCTTAGAGGTTCTTATAGGTCCTTCTATTAAAGTTAGGAAGGCCTAGGGGAGCTAACTATTATATTAGCTCTTGCCCTAAGCCTTAGGGAGGCCTATAAGGTACTACTCTTATTATATATAAATATCTTTGCTAATCTACTATACTAACTATAATAGGAGGTTAGTTTAGTTTATAAAAGCTTTTAGTAAGACTAGGAGGAGTAAGGGAAATATTACTTAGTCTTTACTAAAGGTTAAGTTAACTCCCCTAGTAGTAGTAATTCTCTAGGTTTTATAAGAGCTTATAGTTACCTATAGGGTTATAACTTATTATAGGATTTAATACTACTAGCTAGTATTATAGGGATTTAGGGAGCCTAATCTTATAGGGTGTTTAGGGGGGTCCCCTATAACTTTATTAATTTATAGGTTATGCTATAGGGAAGGTAGTTAAAGCAAATAAAGGAAAAGGGGAATTTCTTATAAAGTAAAGATATAAATAATTCTTTAATATTACTCTTTACTATATTTAGGAAGGTAATTTCTAAAGCTACTAATATAAGATGCTATAGTAATAAGGAGGATAGTTACTATACCTACTTACTAGAGAATATAATCTTAATTATAAGAGGTATAATAACTCTTTATTAGGATCCCTTAGTCTAGCCTTAGCTTATATTACTATTATAAGCTTACTAGTAATAAATAATTAGTCTAATAGGAAGTAAATATTATGTTTTTATAGGAAGTTATAAAAAACGCAAATAACTTTAGTATTCCTATATTTAAAGGCTTCTTTAGTTTAGTTTATAAATTAGTCTCTAAGCTTTTACTAAAGAAGCTTACTAAAGAGGTCTTTAGTCTTAGCTTTTATAATAAAGAAAGCGATTTAGCTATATATTTTAGTACTTATAGCCTTACTAAGATTAAAATCTAATAGGTTAAGCTTATACTAGTCTGCTATAATTACTTTTTTATATATTAATAAGATCTAAGGGAGCTTTAGGATCTTATTATTAAGATTAATAAATTAGGGGCTTTGTTTACTTATAGATATATATTATATTTAGTAGTAAAAAGAATAGAAATCTAATAGAAAATAGTAAAGCAAGTAGTAGGGTAGGTAAAAGGGTAGAAATCTATAGTAGTTATTAGCCTAGACTAATAGATTTAATTAAAGGGCTTAATAAATCTTGTAATAAATAAGAGATATAATAATTCCTTTAATAAGCGTTTAAGGCTAGAAAGAGGAAAAATTATACCTATTAAAGCAAGTAGTATAGTACTATAGTAAGCTTCCTTTCTTAGTATAAAATAGCTCTACAAATAAACCCAAAAGAGCTTCCCTAAAAGGGATAAATTAAATCTATTTATAATCGCAAAATTATCTCTTTTATATTACTTCCTTTGTTTAGTAAGATTAACTTTACTAATTTCGTGAAAAATTAGCTACTATAAGCGGAAACTAGCGTCCTATAGAATGCGTGAATCTAGCTAATTTATAGTGTAATTACTACTAATTAGTGTTAATTTATACACAGCTAAATTAAGAAATAAAGGTATAAGAAATAATAAGTAATACGCGCGCAAAAGGAAGTACTAAGATTCTAGTTAATATTATTAATAATAACTATCTAGCTAGCTAAGTAGGAGGCCTTTTAGTAGTTTTTATAATGCGTAAAGTTATAGGTTACATAACTAGCGCACTAGCTACCTATCCGAGGCGAGCTCGGATGCGGCTAATTAGAATGCGCCGGGTCCACGTTAACCCGACCCGTTGCGTTAATATTAACAAGTATAATAACTTTAATATATTATTTTATAATAAGGAAAATTTATTTTTATATATATTATAATAATATATATAAATGTTTTTTTAAACTAATTTAGTTTTAAAAAAAGGTTTTCTAAAGTTTTAATAATATAATAGCTTATATAATAAATTTTTTTATAACTTATATTATTAAATATTTTATAAAGTATATTAAGTATATTATAGTATTTTTATAGTATACTTACTAATTTTATTAAAAGTTTACTTTTTTTTACTTTTGTTTTATTTATTTTTATTAATAACTTAAAATAAATAATAAAATAAATAATATTAGTATTAGCTAATACTAACTTTACTATTATTTAGCTATTTCTTAGCTTTAGAAATACTTTAACATAAAATCTTATATTAGCTTTTAAAGCTAAGGTACTTTCCTAAGTATAAGACTTTTTTTTTTTATATTAAGTTTAGTAATATTTAAATAAGTTATTAAATTAAAGTAATTACTTTTATATATAATAATAATATAATTACTTTTTTTATAAATATTATAATTAGGTTTTAAGTAATGTAGCTTTATAAAGGTTTTTTTTTAATTTATAATATATATTATTATTATTATAGTACACTAGTTAGCTCCCTAGGGGGCTAATATCTAGAACTTCTACTACTAATCTATATAGGAAAAACCCTAGTATAGGGAGGAAAACCTATATACGCTTATTAGGCTACGCGCAGACCTTATTAGGTCTACTAAGGTCCTAATTATAAAAAAGGGTACGCTACCTACTAGCTAAGTCCTAGTAGTAGTTACTAGGAGTGTATATAAAAGGTAAAATTATCTTAAAGAAGGTTTAGGTCTAGGTCTATAAGGGACCTATAATTAGTTATTACCTACCTAGGTAATAGTAGGTATTAGTAGCTTAGCCTTATAGTATTACTAAGTACTAGTAAAAGTAAATAAATAAAAAAGTAAGGCAAGTAAATAAAAAATTAGGGGTATATCTAGAAACATTAGTATAACTAGGAGGTTTTAGTAGGGTTTAGCAGTAGCTAAGCAGGGGGTTTAGTTTAGGGCCTATAAATAGCCTTATGTAATTAGTAAATTATTATTAATTTCCTCTTTAGGTTAGAGCAAGTAATTTAGTAAGTAATTAAGTAATCTAGCTAATCTAGCTAGTCCCCTTCTTTAGGTATAAGAGTAGAAGGTTTCCCTACTATTTTTAACCTCTTTTCCCTTCTTATTAATATTAGTAGTTTTTTAGTAAGTTATAAACCTCTTTAGCCCTAGTCTAGCCCCTTGCCCCTTTTATATTACTTTCTTCTAAATTTATTATATAGTTATACTAAAAATTAATTTAATACTTATATAAGGGGTAAGTTTTATAAAGTTATAATTCCCTACCTCCCCTAATGCTAACCCTGCCTTAGTATAAGCTAGATAATAAGTGCTTATATCTTTTATATTTTTATTATTATAAAGATTCTAATGCTTAGTGTTATATATAGCTAGGTAAGTGTCCTAATATTATCCCCTATAGGTTTAGTACTAATTTATCTAGGACCTAGAGGCTCTTACTATAAATATACTTATAGTAGTAAAAAATATTATTAAGTAAGTATCTCTTTTATCCCTATAACTTATCCTAGGTAGTACCTAACTAGACTAGTTAGAGTAAAATATTATATATAATACTATAGTTACTAAGCTACTAAAGTTAAGAAAGTAGCTAAAGAATAGTCTAGCTCTTAATATAAGTCCCTTATACTACTAGACTTAACCTTATCTAGGTCTTATACTATTTATTAATTTTATATATAGTAAGTATATTATAATGCCTTATAAAATAAAGCTATATAAGTAATTAATTAAAAGGGTGCTATAGCCTTAGCTACCTTAGTCCTGCTCCTTTCTATAAGTAATTTAGCTTAATACTAAGAGAAAATAGCCTTATATAATAAGAATATTACTCTTTATAAGAAGGAAATCTCTTTATACTATAAGGACCTAGTAATATAATAGTAAATTACTAACTTACTTAAGGTAGTAGTAATATTTGCTTATAATAAGGGCTAGCACTAAGATATAAATATTAATAAGGTAGTAGCTAAATATAAAGTAAGGAGAGTAGTATTATAGTAAGAAGTAATATAATAATAGGTAAAGAAACATAAGAGGTAGGCTTATAATAAGTCTAAGGTAATCTAATACTAGGAAAAGGTAGCTATAGTAATAGTAGCTAAAGTAGTAGTATAGTAAGTAAATATAAAGGTAAAGTATAACTCTAAGGTATAGGAATATATAAAGCGCCTTACTTTTATTAAGTAAACTATTTTAGTATAAGGTATATCTAGCAGGTAGGCAGGGGGGGACTAGGATAAGTCTAAGCCTAGGACCCCCCCTTTAGTAAAGTATTCTTATAAGTGCCTGCCTAAAAGTAACTAAAGTAAGAGAGGTTAGGGTAAGGGGTAGGGTAAGGGGTAGGAATAAGGTAAGGTATAGGGCTAGGGCTAATTTTCTTTATTTATAAAGTTTTTGTTTTATTATTTTAGGTTTATTTTATTATATATAAGTAAATTAGTTTAGGTCTCCCTTATCCCTCCCTTCCCTAGGGCTTATTTACTAAGGTCTTAATATAAGAGTTATCCCTAAGTTATATAATTATAATATAAGAGTAGTTATTTTCCTAGTTTATCTTAGCCCTTACTAGCCCTTAGCTAAAGCCCTTTACTTTTATAGCCTTTGCCTCTTCCTAGTCCTTATATAAATATACTACTAAGGTAAATTATCCTAGCTATTTTATTTATATAAGCTAATAACCTATAATAAGGGTAGTATAGTAGTTATTAAAAGTAGTAATTACTTTATATTAGTCCTAAAGGGGACTAGGATTTAGATAAATAAGCTAAAGCTTAGTAAATTATAAGTATTTTATAATAATATAATAGTATATTTCTAAGGTATTTCTATAGAGATAGAGTAAGGAGTCTGCCTTTAGTATATATCTCTTATATAAAAAGGCTTATAGCCTTATTTTTTTTATATATATTTAAATAAGAGTAATAGACTTATACTTTTATATTACCTTATAAAAAAGCACTACCTTATATATAAAGTAAAAGCTTAGGCTATATTTTACTATTATAAAAGCGTGTTATAGCTAGCGCTCCTAAGCATTAATTATAATACTATCTATTCCTTTAGTTTTGCTTAAGTTCCTTCTTAGCTAATAAGTTATTAAGAGTAGGGGGGGGCCTTCCTAGTAGTACTATATAGGCTAGTAAAGGGTGTCTAGGCTATTTATATGTCCTTTAGTTATAAAGTAAGGTTACTATTACTATATATATATTATATATTTTCTTTATTATTTTACTAGATTTTAATTATTTATAGTATTTTTAGTAATAAAAGTTTAGATAAAGGTTTAGGAAAGGAATAGCTACTTTAGTCTTAAGTAATAAGAGTAGTATAGCCTTATAGGCCTTAATAATAATCTAAAAGTATTTATTTTACTTAACTATAAATACCTTTACTATACCTCTTATAACCTTACTATACCTAGCCTAGGTATAGTAAGATCTTATATTATAAGTAATTATACTTTTAATAACCTAAGTATAAAATAGCCTTATCTTATAAAGGCTATAGCCTTATATAAATACTATAAGTAATATAAGGGTAAGCTATTATTACTTTAGCTTAGCTATAATCTTAGCCTAGTATACCTTTTAACTTAGCTTTTAGTAAACCTAAACCCTTAGGAATTAGGTAAACTAGACTAGCTATATTATTATAGTTCTAAGTTAGACTAGGGTAGTATTAGGGTAGTAATAATATATAAAGTATATTAACTTACTTTTTTAGGGGTAAAACTTAAGGCTAGACTTTTTAAACTATTTTTAGTAAACTTCTTATATAGTTTTAAGGCAAGTCTAATTCTCCTTTATAATTCTTTTATATATAATAATATTTATATTATTAGAGAATCCTAAGGTAAGTATTAACGTTATATATACTAGCTTATTATAAAGGGGTATAATATAAAGTAGGAATAAGATTAGGGAGATAGGGGAGCCTTAGGAAACCCTAGCTTTAACTAAATACTTATTTAATAGTTAGTTTTTAAATAAAAGAATTACTATTTTATTTATAATAAACCCCTAAGTTTATACTACTATTTAGTTAGGGATGCTTTATTATAGTATAATATAAAGTAACCTATACTAATAAATAGTATTAAAAGCTACTAATATATCTAGTTATAAAAGTAATATAATACTATTATAATACTATATTACTCTTACTACTTTCTTTAGTATATTAAGGGTATATTTTATTAACCTCCTAGCTTAGTTTTTTATTTATATTTTAAGTAGGGCCCCTCCCTTTTTAGTAGCGCTAGTAACCTATACTATTATTACTACTTTTATTACTTTTCTAATAATATTTAAGAGAGTAATAAGGCACTATACCCCTGCCCTTTATAGGTTTATAAGGGATTTCCCTAGCTTTTTTAGGACTATTATAAGACCTTTTTAATATAGTTTTAGGTAGTATCTAATCCTATAATAAGTATTAAGGAGTATAGTAAGTATAGTAACTAAAGGTTTACTATAAGCCTTAAGGAACCTTACTAGGATTTTATTAATTCTAAGTGCTTTCTAGCTAGCTATAAACTAAATAATTTACTAGATTTTCTTTAGGTTAAAGTAGTTACTATTAAGAAATATAATAGAATTAAGGTAGGTATTTATTTCTAGTAAAATATTATTTAGTTTTATATTAAAGGCTAGGAAGAAGTATTTCGTAAAGACCTTTACTTTTATACTATATATTATTACTTTCTAAGTATTCTCTCCCTTCCTATAAAAAAGTATTAGTACTTATTAAGTATTTAGTAAAAGTTTACTTCTTAACCTAGCCTATTTTTTTAGGGCCTAAAGGCTAGTATAGTTAAAGAAAGCCTTATAAACTACTTATTTTTAAGCACTTTATCTCTCCTTAGCTATAACCTAGGATTATTCCTTTACTACCTTAGTTATAATTTATAGGTTATAGTTTATATAACTTACCCTTTATTAGTATTAGGCCTAGTAAGCTATAGTAACTATATCCTTAACCCTCCTATTTTATTATAGCTACTAGGCTAGGCCTCTATAGATTTTTTCTAGTACTACTAGGTTTATAATTTTATATAGCTTTTTAATAATTTACTTAGTATACTAGTTAATGTCTTCTAGGTAGGTAAGGGGAATCCGCGTAGCTATTATATAAAACCTATACTTAGCCTTTATTACTATAAGCTTCTTATTTAGTATTTTCTAGGTATATATTACCTTCTAGTTATATAAAGAGTCTATACTAGTATAAATATATATAAGCTATAGTAAATAGTTAGAATTACTAAGGTCCTCTCCCCCTATAAATTTAGTCTTAATATTATAAGATACCTAGGCTAGGTTAATAATATTATTATATTTCCCTCTAGCCTACTATATTACCTTACTATAAAGCATAATAAGCCCTAGCCTTTACTATACTACTAGGTTTAGTAAGGTTTTACTACCTAGTAAGTTTTAGTTATATTTATTTTATAAAGGGTAGTATAAGTTAAAGTCCCTTATAATTATATTATAAGGCCTTAGGGGGGTTACTATAAGTTCCTTAATTAGGGTATTTTATTTCCTTTTATAGCCTAGGAAATAAATAGTGTAGATATTTATATTCTTAATTATAATTAAGTACTAATTTTTACTAAACTTAGCTACCTAAGCCTTAGAGCTATAGTACTTATATATATAAATAGCTACCCTACCCCTATATATTACTAGCTAGTAATATCCTAGGCTAGAGTATAAGGGCAGCTTACCTACTCCTATAAACTCTTATATTATTATTATATTAGTATTAGTATAATAGCCTAGTATTACTTAGATAAGTTTAGTGTTTTTCCTTATATTTTAATATATAACTTATATTATATAAATTAAACTAAATCTTAGGTACTTAGTATATTTAGGGCTATTATAAGGGCGCTAGGCTAGCTAAAAAAGCCCTTAATATTACCCTAGGTAGCTTTGTTTAGGGAAGGTAAGGCCTATAGCTTAGATAGTCTACCCTTATAGCTAGCTATTTTTTTTATAGTAATTCTTCTTTAGTAAGAGAGCTACTAGCCTTTCTTATATATCTCTTACTAGGTAATAGTTTAGTATTTATTAGTAAGCAAAACTTAATTAGTAATAGCTTAGCAAAAGTAAAGGGTTTAAATATATAAAGGGCCCTTACTTTATCCTATACTTTATTTATAACTAAGTAGCTATAGGACTATACTAAGTATAGTTTCTTATAGTTAATATATCTAGCTTTAGTCTTATCTTTCTTAGCTAGGTAATTATCTTTTATTAGGTAGCTAGTGCTTATATAGTAATTATATTAAGGGATTACTTTATAATATACTATAATATACCTAAACTTATAGTACTTAAAGTATTAATAAGAGTTTAGTGCCTTATTATAAGGTTTAGTATTAAAATTCTCTACCTTATAAACTACCCTAGAGTAGTATAAGTAGTTTACTATCTTAACTTTATTAATTTTAATAATAAGTAACACTTTTATTATAATATTATAGGGTTTTTATATTATAACCTTAATAAGGCTACGGCTATTTACTTCCTTAAGCTAAGTAAAAAGACCTTTATAAGATTAGTTTTTTACTATAAGAAATTCTTTAATAATAATACTAAAGATATAGTAGCTTAGCATTACCCCCTTACTAAAAGCATTCTTTACTTAGGTTAGGTTTTTAGTATATTTTTTTAAAGTCTTATAAAATATTATAATTATATTACTACTCTAAAGGCATTAGGCTACTACTACTACCTTAGTATTAAGGGCCTAGTTAGTTATTATAATTATTTTATCTAAAGATTATTTAGCTAATACTTTAGCTATATTCTTAATAATAACTTCTTAGTATACCCTTAGGGGGATTAGTATAATAGTAGTTTAGTTTACTAGTTTAGTAGTAATATTTATAATTAGTACCTTATTAGTAGTAATAAAAGCTTATATTAGGGCTGCCTTAGGGGTATTACTAATAGCTTTCTTAACTACCCTTTTAACTATTTTCTTAAGGTTCTTTCTAGTAAAGCTAGAGAGAGTATTACCTAAGGTAGCTATATATCTAGTATATATCTTTACTATATTAATAGCCTAAAAGACT
>SRQA01000814.1:0-16100 GCA_018360365.1 Claviceps citrina | reverse complement strand
GATGCCGCCCTGGCTGGCCAGGTCCTGCCGCGTCCACGAGTAGGCGATGTGGTCGGCCGAGGCGCGCGTGATGCGGCCGCTGCGGAAGCGCATCACCTCGCTCGGCAGCTCCGTGGCGTACTGCTCGCGGCGCCGCGGGGGGAGGTAGTTGTGCCAGTCGTCCTTGGGGATGCCGAACTGCCGCGTGTCGGGGTTGTCGTAGTCGATGATGAGCTCGTTGACCACGAAGAGGAAGCTGGCGGGGGGGGTGGCATCGTCGTGGGAGGACCGGCTTGTTGAGCCGTGCGATCCGGTCTTGTGCTGCTGCTGCTTGGCGGATGATGATTTGGAGCTGGACATTGCGGTGGACGGCGGCTGTGGAAGTGGAAGAGTCTTTGACGGTCAAGGGGGGGGGGGGGGGGCGATGATGATGATGATGATGGATCTTGATTCTTCGGCAGTCCAGTGAGGGAAACGTAGATCATGCTGTCTTGCAGACGGAGACCGGAGACGGAGACGGAGACCCAAAACGGACATCATGTACCATGCATGACCCAAGAGTGCCATCGGCGCAAGCTGCATCTCCCTCATGTCTGCACCACGCAAGCCATGAGCCCAATGTAAAGCCCTCCCCTCCTCCATCCTGTGACGTTGACACACAAAGTCGCCAAAGCAACACCATCCGCTGCCGCTGCCGCTGCCGCTGCCGCTGCCGGGAAAATACCACGCCTCCTATCAAGGGGCGGAAGAAACAGCCGGGTGTGTGTGTTTCCCGCCGGTGAGGTCGGGCAGGCATGCTGTGTGCCGCGCGCATCGAGCGACCAAAGGTGCGAGAAGAGTGACGTCTCGGCATAAACCCACCCGCCCACGACTGACTGACTCTGCGGGTGGAATCGAAGGGGGGAGCGAGGGGGAGTCGCCGGTCAAAAAACTGCATCGTGAAAAACGGACAGACTTGCTTGCAGGGGGGGAAAAGACTCAAGAGACATGACGACCGACCCCCTTTCTGCTTGACCGGACGGCCTGCCCTGCCCGGCCACGACACGACACGACACGACACGACACGACACGACACAGAGCCGGGGCACATGGCCACTCCCCCATCCATCCATCTCATGTTCGCCGGCCCATCCGGTGTCAGATCCTGGTGCTCCCCTTCCCTTCCCTTCTGCCGCCGCTGCTGCTGCTGAAGACTTGAAAGACCCGAGCTACCGAGATGCATCGCCTCACTCTCGCGTCATAGCAACCTCAACCTCAATCCTGCCGTGCGTCTTCAGCGTGGCCAGCAGCGATGCCTTGGCCAATCCCCCTCCCCCCCCCCCCCCTCCAGGGCCAAAGAAGCGGGCGGTTTCAGCCGAAATCTGCAAAGCACCATGTATGGGCCACCCACCATGCATCATCCCCAACCCCCAAGACGCGACGACGCAGGTATTCATCATCAGAGGACCAGACTCCGCAATCGGGCCACGCAGGCGATCAAGAGGCGCGAGAAGAACGGAGCGGGCTCGGAGGGTGCTATGCTGCTTTTCGAAGGGGAAAAAAAAAAAAAAAAAGGGGGGGGGGGGGGGGATTTCTTTCGTCTTTTTACTCGTCGCATATCGGAACGAGAAATATCTCATGGCGTACAGAAAAGTCCCCACTGGTATTCCACATTTGGCGAAAACTTTCCATTGTGTTTTTTTTTTTTGTTGTTGGACAGACATGATATTTGATAAGGCTGCCCCCCATATATCAATCATTCCTGTTTTTTGTTTCAAAATTCTCCCTCAACCCCGTCCTTTGTATATCTCCTTCCCCCTTCTCCATGCTGATGAGACGGGCGAACGCTCACCAAAATGGGTGGGATATTTCCCCCCCTCTTGCGTTGAGCGCGTGCAGGGATCGCCGGGCCCCCTCTTTACTTGAAGACATCCAAAATGCTCCATCATGTGGCCGCCTTTTTTATATAGCATCGTCGACTGTCCTTTGGTCAAAGCTTTGAAAAAAAAAAAAACATCATCGTAAAGAATTGATCCTCTATCCTGTTCGCTTGGCCCTCTTGCCTGCCGAAAGATGCTCGTCCGCGCCAGCAGCATCTTGCGCGGCCTGTCCCGAGAACCGAAGAAAGGCCTCTTCAATGAGCCGCTTCTCGCCCAGCCTCACCGTGACTGCCATTCGATGCCGACGGCCCAGGTCGACCTGTCTGAGCAGCGCTTCGTCCTCGGCCACCGTGGTCGGGTATTGCGACGCAATCAGCCGCAGAGCGCCAACCATGACCGACCGTACGACGTCGTCTCTTTTCCTCTTGATGGACAGCTTCGGATCACGCTGCAGGTCTTGCGATGTCTTGAGAGTGGCTTTGAGCTGCTGCTTCAGGTCCTCCAGCATGCCGTCGTCTACTGCCGCGGCAGCACACGGCAAGGTGCCATCCGCGTTTGGTTCGCCGCAGTTTCGTTCCAGGACGAATGCCTCGTCCAGTTCGTCTTGATCTGTTGCCCCCATCTGTTTTGGTAAGAAGAAATGGTCAGCCGAAACTTTGTATAGAGAAAAGAAGGTACGTTTGCATTTCGTCGGGGTTTTTTTTTTTTTTTTTTTCATACCGCGTGTCTTGCAGCCTCTTCGGGAGATATCCCCATTTCGGTCATGAGCGAGGCATTCACCACTTTCCATGGAATTTCCACCACGTCGTATCTCGAGTGCTTCTCTGTGACGTACCCGTAGCGACGGAGTAGCTCAGAGTTGGGGTGCGGGCCATAGAAGTTGAGGATCTCATCCCCTGACTTGATGTCGCGCAACGTCGTAACGGTCAACTCGTCCTCCCCATGGTTCACGTGTGCCTGGTGATGATGAAGGTCAGCCATCAATCACTCACTCACTCACTCACTCACTCACTCACTCACTCACCACATACATTGAACTCGGCATCAGCATTCAGCATGTCCGCCATCGCGACCATGCCCATCATCAACTTCCCCTCACGATCCTCAACCCATCCGTCTGATTCATCATCATCATCACCATCACCATCTTCTTCTTTTCCTTCTTTTTCCTGGTCGTCATCCTCCAGATCGAATGCGTAAGCCATGATGGTACTTCCCATTCGGTGTGCCAGTTGTATTAGGCCTTCATCGCTGTATTCCCCGCTGGAGCAAAAGACGGCCGCGTTCCTGCGAATGACTGGCACCAGCCGGCGTCGAAACATGTCCTCTGCATCCGCCTTGCCAATCTTGCGCCGCGTAGCGCTGGCCTGGAGCTGGGAGAGCTCCTCATTGGACCAGAACATGGGCGTGTCAAACGTGTCTGGCAAAATGTCCAGGTAGGGCTTCCACTTCGATTGGTCGCCAAGGAGGTACTCGTACACCAGGATGAGAATCAGTGAGCTCCACGAGTCAAGCGCCTGTTGGTCATCTTCATCGCCCTGGCTCTCAAATAGGCCGGGCAACTGATCCCGGAGTCCGGACGTTTCAGCACTGATGATGGCACGCCTCGGTATGGTGAACAAGGTAGTGTCGGCCGGAATGTCGCGAGTGGCAACTGAATTTCCAATTTCCAGTTAGCTTACTTCCATGTCGCGCTTTGTTTCTCACACGGAGCAGAGCTTCGAGAACCCAACCTATTCCACGTCCGGCCCCTCGAGATCGCAGGTCAACTATTTGGACGGCATCGGAGAAGGTCGTCCCGGGGATGGCCTTGAACCACTGCAAGAAGGCAGCGGTCTTTTCGGTGAAGTCGACGGTAGTCATTGTGCAGAGATTGTCTGCCAAGTGTTTTCACAACAAAAACCGTCGTGTTGAAAGTTGGACCGATTCAGGCGCGTGTGTCGTGTGTCGTCCGTCTTTTGCAAATTTCACACGTGGTGGAGACGCACTGGTCATGGGTCGACGACTCGACGGTCATGCTGTCAAGAGTGACGTGCCGCACGCAGCTTCCACATGGAGCTGAGGAGAAGCCAACAGCCTCTTGCGATGCGAACGGATGTGAAGAGCCCGTCATTTGCGATGAATACCAGTCGCAACAGTGAACAGTGAAGACGATGGCAACGGACGTTGTTGGATGGCCGCAATGCGCTTCCGGGTAGGCTCACCGCCTTGGGGGCATCGGATTGCGTTCGTTGTACGTTATCCATGAATCCAATCCAGCACCAGCAATCAACTTGAGAAGTTTTCAACTTTCATTTTCCAACCTTGTCTAGTACATGTGCCTTGCGCTCTGCAATCTCGAAAAGCCAAGCCCTGCCCGCTTATTCTCCCTCTTCCCCAACCTCGTCTTCGAGAGCGCACCCCTTTCTGACATTTGCCTTGGCCGCCTTGGCCCCGGACACATCCTTCGGCTTCAGCACCCTCTTCTTCGGCTTGAGCCATTCCTCCATACCCTCGGGCCAATACACCCTCCGCTCTGGCCCCCCCATGCTGACTTCCTCGGGCGTCACTACGAACTCGGGGGTCTCAATCTCAGTATCTGACGCGGTCCCTTGCTGCTGTCGTTTGCCCTTGGCAGCCCTTTTGGGTTTCTTTAGCACCGCCTTCCTCGGCTCATCGTCGCGCTCGTGGGGGACTACGTCATTGAACAGGTCCCATCCGGGCAGTTTGAATGTGCGCATGAGCTCAAACACGGCTTGTTCCTTGTCTTTTGCTTCAATCATGAGGTCCATGTCATGGGCACATGGTGGAAGCGTCTTGACGCGCGAAGAGTGCTTGCGCCGGTCACGAGGTGTGACGGCCGGGGCTGTCGGTTCGCTGTAATGCATTTTCTGCGTGATATTCTTCTTCGACCAGGTGGCTTTGATGCGGTCGTACAAGCCGATAATGTCGAGTGTGCCTTCTCGGACACTCGGATCGAAGACTATGTTGTGATGGTGGTAGTCCAGCACGAGGGGGATGTTGAGTTCTTCGCACACGGGGAGGAGGTCATGTACACTCCACGAGACGTCGTCGTTTTCCAACACCATTCTCTTCTTCACGCCCGCCGGCAATTTGGAGTAGTTTTCTCGAAACCGATCCAGTGTCGCTTCCTTGTCGCCGTACGTCCCACCCATGTGCAGAATCATGACTGCATCCCGATCCAATTGGTCTGAGAGGCGAAGCAGGGTGAGCATCTCGTCATGATATGCCAGGTCGCGAAGGGAGGCTGCCACCACTTCTTTACGCGGGCTGCCGATTTGTGTGAACTGTCCAGGATGTGTCGTGAGTCGATGCCCGAGCTCAGAAGCAACCTTGCCCGCGTTGCCCAAGACATCGGCCGCATAGGACAGACCATATCCGTATTCTTCGTGGCTGGCAAATGGGAACATTTCACTGCTCAGCCGCATAAACTTGATGCCGTACTTGTCATTCCAGCGAATCATCTTGACAATGTCTCGCGCGTTATTCAATCCAAGCTTCTGGACAAACTTGAGGCCGCGCTCCATGCTCGGCCGTTGAGTCTTGTCCGGCCGGTTTTTCGTCGGGTGCTCGGGCTGTGTAGGGTCTTGCAGAGGATGCCGATGATCGAGAATCGAGCTTATCCGGCAAGTTCTCGACGAGAAGACAGGTGGGTTTGCAGCACGGAGATACGTGTTCAAGCACGCCTGGTGCGTCATCAGCCAACCCCAAGTTCCGTACCGTGCTGCGTGCTGCTGCATGCAAGGAAGGAAACACACAAACACACCGAAACATCATTTGAAAGGTGTCAACGAAGAAAGGGCATAGATCTTACATAACCAAGCCGGCCTTTCCACGGCAGAGGAAGACGGTCACTGTTCACCGGTGGTGGGCGCCTGGATCCTCGGTCACCTACCTCGTCGTCCGGATCGACGCCGTCGTCGGCCGTGCAGGCTTCAACTTTGATCTTCTCTTCGCTGAAAAGGCTCGCCGAACCAGAATCGAGACAACTTCTTGACCCATTGGCCGCGCCGTCGGTTCCTTCGGCACCATGGCCCGCTGTCACGTTTGCCAAGTTGGATGCCTCGATCGCCAGCCGTTGTCTCTTTGCTTCATCAAATAATCTGTGCTCCATCTCTGACAGTGTAAGCAGCGCGCGTTCCACGGCCTCCTTAGATGACAATGCCCCGTCGGTCCGGTGGCGGGCTGACGAATCGACATGCTTGTCTCCGGCATCTTCTTGCTTGGCATGTCTACTGCTCCTTCTCCGGCACGGCGGCTCGGGGGCTGGAGAAATGGGATGCGGTCCGGCGCGTTTCCGCTTCGGCGGCATGGCTGCGGCCTGCGAGATGGAAGCCCTCCGGCACGAGGTGAGAAGGAACCTGCTTCTTCGTGCTGCGCTCTGCGCTCCAGTTACCAGAGAGAAGGGTCGCATGCAAGTGGTTTACGACGATGGGAATGGCGGGTTACGGACGCAAATCGCCTCAGGGACCCTTTTGTGGTCGACTCGGAGGGTCCAAGGCCAGGGTGCATGCAGCCAGGAAAAAGCTGGCACAACCAGACTAGCATCGGATCTCAGGCCGGAAAGTGGTGACGACGACGGCGATGGTACAACAACAGCGATCACAGCTATAACAGCTACACCAGCAACGTCAGTTTTCCCGGGCTCCCCAGCCGCTCGGACAGAAAGACAAGCAAGACAAGGCACGCCTTGACACGTGCGGCATCCAATGATATCATCACCAGCACCGGCGGACCAAAGCTCCCCGCGATGCAGCGTCGGTAGCGACAGGCAAGCGCGTCATGTACGGCCTCAACCAGGCTTGACGCATGCACAGAGCAGGGCAGGCAGCAGTCTTGACAACCTTAATTTCACCCAGGTGACAGGCTGACAGCTGACAGCAGCACCAGATTGGCGGAGGAGCTCGATTCCGCTCGATTCCAGCCCGTCGCCTCGATGAAGTCATCGAATCGGTCATGATGATTTGAAGTCTGGGGGTGGAAAAGCAGCCACCCGTTGTGGACCCACTGTGGGAGAGAGCCAATCAGAAGTCGCCTCCGTCTCACGAGCACGAAACCAACGCTATGCAACGTGTGACCACAACCCCGAAGCGGCTACACCTCACGGGCGAATTCTTTCATAACGAGACAATGTCGTCTGAGTGCTTCGTTTGTGGTAGCACACCGTTGAAGTCGCAGGACAAGAAGAAATGGGGATATGTCATCCGTATTGGGTCAATACCTGCGACGCTGTGCTTGTCCGTAGATGCCGGCATGCCGCGCACGCCCAAGGAAAGCGACCGCGACCGACTTGCCCGTCCCAGAGGAATTGTTATCGTCCATTACCGTCCATAAATCCAGACATATGCCCGCCGAAAGCCCTCGAGGCTCATGTTCATGTTCATGTTCATGTTCATTGGTTCGATCGAGGATGATTGGATGGTGATGCTACCCACGCCAACCTGCTGGTTCGCCCACGGGCCTGCAGAGTCACGGACTGCAGGTGCCACCGACCACACTGGAAGCGTCTCGACCTGCCCTCTCGACCTGCCCTCTCGACCTGCCCCGCGCGCACGCAGTGATGCGTCATTCTGCAATTCCTTTTCCATCATCCGCCAACCCGCCGACCCAATCCGCACCATCGTGAGCCGCCATCCATCCATCTGCTGCGAACACCCGAGCGGTCTGCTCGAACCATCCGTCGTCTTGTTCGCGCGCCCTCCGCACATCATCAAGACGGAGCAGCCTCAAAACGTGACTCCAGCTCGCGCATCTCTGCAAGTACCGCTGCACCGTTTCCGACCAGGCTGCCTGCAACAACAAACACCTCATTCCTCTCCGTTACAAAGGACCTTTTTCATCATGGCTTCCACCATCCAACACTCGCCCGTGCACTCTCCAGGGGGACACGATGCCAAACGACCAAAGGGCATCCTGAAGCACACCCCATCTCACACGTCACCACCGACGATATCTCCACGACAAGGGCGCGAGAGGTCCATGTCCAGCAAAGAAGTCACTCTTGCTAACACGCATATCAACGCCGGACACCGTCGCTCATCATCCTCAGCCACCAGACCCCACGGCTCGCGTCGCTCATCCACCCACGATCCCGACGGGCAAGAGCAGTCTCAGCGTCTCAAGTGGGACGAGGCGAACCTGTACCTGACGGAACAGGAACGTACCTCGACTATGAAGATCACCGAGCCCAAGACTCCCTACGCCAAACATTACGACCCGTCCGAGGATCCGTCCGACGATGAAAATGGTCTGCGAGGTAGTGGTTCTGCCCCTCAAGCTGTTGGCGGGCGTGGGGAAGACGACATACCGGGCCTGAGCCTGGGCGATCCGGAGGAAGAGATTGCCGACGGAAACGCTGAAAAATCTGCGCGCCAACCCTCCGAGAAGACGGTTCATGTGGATGATGAAATCATCGCCCTCTCCGCCGGAGACGACATGGTGGGGCTTTCACCAGAAGAGCGCGAGAAACACCGCCGTTTCGAAGTCGCACGCAAGAAACACTACGACATGCACAACGTCGCCCAGCTCCTTGGCGCTCCGGAATTCATCCCAGATGACGACGAAGAATACGACGACGTCAAAGAAGTGCCACCAATGCCGCCTCTGCCAAATGGTTCATCTTAGGCAGGAGGAGGCACCTGTGGGAGGAGGAAAATGCAGCCCATGCCACTATGATATCGTGGTAATCCTACGCTAATGCAGACCTAGTGCAAAGTCGCTCGAAAAAAAGGAACCCAATACCAGTCATTCCCAGGGCCATCAGGACACGACGTATCATGGCAGATGTTGGAACCCAGACCACCAGTCACACCCTATTCGTGGCGATGAATGCCGCTCCAGGAAGACGACCAGATCCTATATTGGCCTCGGCCTACGTAATCACTGAGCTAGTTCGGTCGCTTTGCTTTTCACGCTTGGGGTTCCTTTCTTTGATGTATTTTCAGATGAATACCACTTGATATTACCGTTGGCGTTTTTTTTTCTTTCTGTTCATACCTTTGTACAGTGAGTGTATTGGTATCGAAGCGATCGTGGTATGCTCCTGAACGACCCATGCGTTTTCTTTCATTTCTGCAATGGTGCTATCTGAATGAACTTCTTTCAATACAGTCACTCAGTTAGTTCATCATGCGCACCACATTGCAATGATCACCGTGAGAATTGGCCGCTTCTGGCCAAAATTTTTTTTCGCATCATCACTGGCTTTCGTCTTATCGTTGCTCTTGGTTTCTTCGCTTGCGCACATTGTCTTCCGAACTGGTTCATCGCTGGTTCCTCATGCCTATTGTTCCATGCCCTATGAAAGTGACCCCCTTTGTCCCATCCTCAGTTATAATAACCCTTTTCGGGCAAGCTCGACCTTGCGCGCCGCCTCGCCAGCCTGAAACCCCCCTCTGGAGATGCAAATGCGTTTGCCCTCTCCCATCTCAAACTTCTCCTCGTGGGCGTCCCAGGCGCAGGGGCAGTGGTGCGGGAAATGCACGCATGCGAGCGTGTCGGGGCAGAGGTACTTGTCGCAAACGGCTGTCCCACGATTGTGTTTAGTGGTGTGAAGCCCTTGCGCCTTTGCGCAAAAGAAGTCCTGTTTATGGCGGCTTACATTGCTCAAATTGTGACGTGTAGTGCGATGCGTCACTGGGGTTGTTCTGCGGCTGCTGGTGATGCTGGTGGTGGCCGTGACCTTCGTTGTGGCCGCCAAACATCTGGTCGAAGAAGCCGAACTGGGCGGTCGCCAAGGAGAAGAGCGACAGGAAAGCTATGAGAAAATGCATGTTGGCGGCGAAAACTTGGCGACTATAAGCGACTGTGTGCTGGACTCTTGTATGAATCGCATCCATGGATTTGAGGAGAGGCGGAGTGCTATGACAATGAGCTGTCCAATACAGTTCGTTAATCGATACGAACGCTGGTCGCCTGCAACCCCAGTAGCATGTGGCTGACTCAGCAGATACATGAAAACTGACCCTGGTGAGAGCCCTCTGATCCTTGATTGAGCCCTTTCTCCCAGCAACGACGAGAGGACCTCCCGCCGCGCCAGACAATGCGGTTTCTCATGATGCAGCGGCCTTTAATGGCTGCTGCGGTCGGATGCATCTCCAGGCCGATTATTCAGACAACTGCACCGCGAACATGGCAATTGGCTAATGTGCTTGCCCAAGGCCGGCGACATGCCTCGGTCAAGGCGCAGGGAGCATACAAGAAGAAGTGCAAGAGGGGCATTCCTAAGAAATTGGGTGCTAAACGAACCGGAGGTACGACGGTCTATTGGCTTTTCACATATTGTCGCAATGGCGGTGGCTTCTTTTTCAGATATCATAATCCAAAACAGTGCTGACAACGAGGTTCCTTGTCCTGCAGATCAATACGTGATTCCTGGTAACATCATCTACAAGCAACGCGGCACGCACTGGTGGCCCGGCGAAAACTGCATCATGGGCCGGGACCACACCATCCACGCCATGGCAACAGGCTACGTGAAGTACTACCGCGATCCCTCCCGCGATCCCGACCGCCAATACATCGGCGTCGTCTTCGACAAGGCCGACACACTGCCCTACCCGCAGCACGCGGAGCGCAAGCGTCGCCTCAACATGACTGCGTTTCCTATCCAGCCTGCTGCCGAAAAGCCGGCGCTGTCGCCCTCGGGGATCCCCTTTGAGGTGACGCGCGTGGAGGCTGGGGAGCCGGACCGGCTGCTGAAGCTTCGGTCGGATTATAGCTATCGCGAGGATAACTGGCGCATCGGTCGGCTTGTGAAGACGACGGGGCTGAGGACCAAGCGCTTCAGGACGCGGAAGCAGTGGTTTAGGCACAGACGGTGGAGGAGAGAGCGCGAGTTGGAGGGCCAGAGGGCGGCGGAGAAGAAGAGGGCTGAGATGGGGGGCACTGTGAAGGCCGTCAAGGCTGTTAGTAAGAAGGCGGCCAAGAAGGCGGCCAAGAAGAATAGATAGAGGGTGATGAGTGCTTCGGAGGCTGAGATATTTGATATTTTTTTTTGTTCTACTCTTCGTCGCTTATACAGTAATATCGGGCGTCGAAGGGTTGTTATGGGGCTGTTATGTACTATATGACTGGAACCTTTTCTTTCCTTTCCTGTGAATTGCAAACAGCTGGTGACTTGTGCGAATTGGCGATCTCGCCGGTTCCTCGGTGTTTGACCTCACTGCGAAGGTGGGGCAAGAGCACCGTTACGCGCCAGTTAAATCCTCAGCTTTGGCCCTTGGGCATGTCTCCCGGGTCCCCTGGTCCGCCGTTTGAGCAAGCGCGACCTGGCGCGCTTTGTACCTTCTGACCCCGTTGGCCGTACCTGCCTCGGACGTAGATGTCGCTCTGATGCGCCATCCCCAATCAGAGTTGGCACATAAATTTATTCCTTTCTTTTCCCTCGTCTCCTTTCCGCTCCTTCCTTTCTCCTCTTGTTATTTCTTAATCCAAAGACAAACTCGTGCTGCACTCAAACAAGTAGCTGGGTCGTGCGAGGCCGCGGAAATCCGCGATGGAAAAGGTCCCGACAGGCGCCGCGGCCGCTTTCACAACTGTTCGTCTTCCGACAATAACAAGTCCGAGAGAGAGCGGTGATGAGGATTCGACATGGCAGGCGCCAGGAGTTGAGACTTGGGGCAGTAGCACGGACGATGACGATGACGATGACGACGATGACGACGAGGACGATGACGATGGCGATGGCGGAGATGACGATAAAGACTCTGTCCTGGCAGTAGAACGGCAGGTGCAGACGGAAACGACGGCCAGTCGGGCCAAATCGCAGGCTCGGCCACAGCTGTCTGAATACAAGCAAATTCTCGCGGCTCATGAACAATGGCTGGATAAGAAGAATGCAGCGTCGGCTTCAGCGTCGGCTTCAGCGTCGGCTTCAGCTGCCGCGCCATTCGCGAAACCAGATGGTCCGTCGAATTCGCGCCGCTTAATGAGAACAAGCTGACAGGTATCGGATAGCACCTCAAACGAAGACGGCTTCTTCTAGACTATCAAACGGCAAGACAGAGAGTGAGTATTCCACCTCTTGCCATCCCAGTTGTTCGTCTTCCTTCTGCGAAAGGTGTGCTTGATAGCTAACGGAAACTTGAAATTGGGAAAGCCCCTGTTCCGCTGCCACCGCATTTGAAGGAAGCATTTGCTAGTCGACCTGGCTATTCTCTCAAACGGACACCGGACGGGGTTATAGAGATTGCATGCAACGCGCCTCAGTCGAAACAACCGCTGTCCGATTCCACGACAACAAGACCATTCTCTACGCCAGTAACGCCAGTGCCGTTGCCCATGTCAGTGCGGCAGACTGATTCACACGCAGCTTCGACTTCGAAATCTTCCGCATTATCGTCGAATAGAAGTCGGAGCTTAAGCCCAGCGCCAAGCAAAAACAAGCAAATCCTCTTGGCTTCGGATAACACGCCCTACACGGTCTGGATCAGTAAGTATATATGCGTACCATGAGCATATGATGGCATCGTTCTGAGCTGAAAAACGGAGACAGACCCCAAGGGAGTCCATGTACCAGCACGAGGCGCCTTGATTCCAGCATCGTACAAGCTACATGACGACCCAGAGTATAAGTTCATATGTCCCATTCGTGACTGCCGGCGCACGCTACCCAGCCTGTTAACATTGGGCTGTCATTTTAGAGTTGCCCATAGGCACGCCCAGGTCAATGATAATCTGGACGGAACGTTCACCCAAGTTGGCAGGTATAAGAACACCGTAGGAACGTCACCTTGTGTGGTTGTGTCCCAAAAGCCTCTACCCCCTGGTGCTGCTCCTCCTGTTGAGCCACGATTGCCAGAAACGATGGCCAAAGAGCTTGCAAATCAACTAAAACGGCCTGCAAACGATGAATTGGGGATCCAAGGTAAGAGGCCAATGACACACGCCAGCGCAACGCCGTCAGAGGCAGCTGGCAATGGTGGGTCATGGCCTGTACCAGACACTGCTTCAGTCGATCAACCAGACCAGAAAAGCTCTGCTCCCGCGCAACCGCATGGCGCGACAATGGCCGTGCCAGCTGTACCATATAGTTCGAATGTTTCTCTCGATCCATCAGCCAACAATCCGCCTGAGCAAAGCTTGGCTAGCCGAAGATCGATCAGACAGAGCGTTTTGGCTCGTCTGCAAGCCGATAAACGCATCGCGGGCTCGCCGTCATCCACACGCTCGTCAAGTGAGCAGGAAGTCGAACAAAACGGGCAGACTGATGAAATGGAACAGGCAGACTACGAAATGGAGGATTGGGAAATAGCTCCTGGCCGCGTCACAAGCAAAGACTCACTCCAAAGTAGGTGGTTTCTGTCGCTTGGCTGTATTCTGTTGGCTGACGCACGAGAATAGACGTGGCATTCTCGGGGGCATTTTTGGCTTCGTCGACACCGATCGCCGTGTGTCCAGACATGTGGTTCAACGTGCTGACGCTCCGCCCTGGACAAATTCACCATGTGACAGTACAGCGCGACAAGATGCAGCTGTATTCCTTGGCTTCCGGCAAAGTACACATCACGACGGGCGGACAGGCGGTGCAGCTCGGGCCCAACGGCGCGTTTCCTCTGCGGCCCGGCGAGCAGTGCATCATCCAAAACAGGCTGTACACCGAGGCCACATTGCATTGCACGACGGTGAAAGATTACGAGACGAGCTCGGTACACTAATTCGCCTGCGGGGTTTACGCCTGCGGATCTACGGGACGGTCGGGACCTACGGAAGGGCAGCTGGAGGGTAATGTGGGGATAGTGCCATGGGGGATGGGTGGATGGAAATGCGTTTTGAGTTGGATGTGTTGTCTTGTTATTATGCCACGATTTGCCACGACTCGACTTGCTGATCTGGCGGACGGGACATTGATGCGGGAATGCGTGCGATTACGGCGGACTATAGCTTACACTGGCTCAAAACACTTTACATCACACTACGGACACCCTAGCGTGTCTATAACAAATAGAGACATCACGTGCCCCTAGATCTTGCCACGCAAAAGTCTGTAAAGGTCTCTGTAAAGGTCTGCAAAGGTCTCTGCAAAGGTCTGCAAAGGTCTGCAAAGGTCTCTGCAAAGGTCTTTATAAAGGTCTGCGAAGGTCTCTGCGAAGGTCTGCGAAGGTCTCTGCGAAGGTCTCTGCAAAGGTCTGCAAAGGTCTCTGCAAAGGTCTGCAAAGGTCTCTGTAAAGGTCTCTGTGAAGGTCTCTGTGAAGGTCTCTGCAAAGGTCTTTGCAAAGGTCTGCGAAGGTCTGCGAAGGTCTGCAAAGGTCTCTGCGAAGGTCTGCGAAGGTCTCTGCGAAGGTCTCTGCAAAGGTCTGCAAAGGTCTCTGCAAAGGTCTGCAAAGGTTTCTGTAAAGGTCTCTAGTGTAACAGGTATAGGTTACGTGATATCCTATATAGTAATACCTAAAAGACCTAACACGCCCTATAGGGGTGTGTGTATTAAAATTACGATCTGTAAAGTGTTTTGAGCCAGTGTAAGCTATAGTCCGCCGTAGCTGGCGGGCGGGAGGGACGAGCGGACGGAGGGGCAGGGGCCGGCCAGGGGCAATGAGATGGTGATGGCATACACGAATAGGATGAGGGAGGGAGGGAAGCAAGCTCCCTGGCAGCACCTATCGGCGGGATAATACATTATTGATGATGATATCATGAACTCACCAGGCATTCACTTTATTGTTTCCCCTTTTATTTCTCAGGCATTCGGGCATTCACTTCGTCATTCGTTCCCCCGGCCGCCTTCCCCCATTTCTTCCCTCGAAATATAATGTATATACTCCCAAGCATCATGCAGAGGAAGAAGAAGACGTGAAATACAAAAAAGGGGCGCGCAGCAAAACGCCATTCCATTCATGCAGGCAGACTCATCGGATGCCCTCCCCCCCCCCCTTCCCAGGGCGCCTCAGACCCCATTCGATCCAGCAACGCAACACGCCTGTGACGTGCATGCGTACGCATCGACATCGACAGCCGAGAGGAAGGACCGTAATTCTTGGTTGCCTGTAGTGCTTTGTCAGGATCTGAGCACTCCGCCCCTCTTCCACTCAGCAGATTTCTTTTTTTCATTTGTGTGGTACATCATCCAGAGGATTGATTCAAGAGTGTGTTTTTTTTTTTATAAAAAAACACGGTACCCCGAGACAATATGCTTCCGCTGCGAAGCGTCCAAAAAATCAGGAGCAAGGAAAAAAAAAAAGGCCAAAGAAAACGAATGGCTGGGTGAGTGATTCCCTAGCAAGGCAATGAAACGAGCCCAACCCCCGAGGGCTTCATCATGGTAAGATGCCATGCCGGTGCCGACTCGGTGTGATGAGGAGAGAGAGAGAGAAAAAAAGTTGCCGGCATCCCTTTTTTGGCAAAACGACGAATGGGCTCTTAGTAGAAACTCTCGACCATGGTATCCTTCATGCTTGTGTTGATGTTGCTGGGGCCCAGTCCCTCGCCCAGCCTGAAAACGCTCTCAATCACGCTCAGCTCCGTGGCCGTCGTGTCCAGGCCGGTCACGGCCAGCCAGTCATTGACCACCATGCCCGCGCCGACGACATTGCTGCCGCGGTTGACACTGCCGGCCACGAGCGGCACCTGCAGCAGGCTCGAGAGCTCGTCCTGGTCCTGGATGCTCGTCTTGGGATGCACCAGCCCGCCCTGGTTCGACAGGCTCATGTAGCTCCCGACGAGGACATTGTCCGCGACCGTCTGGCGGAAGACCTCGACGCCGAGCACGTCGGCAATGATCTCCTCCGTCTCGCGCTCGAGATCGGGATGCACCAGCGCGATGTGGTCGTTGGTGGCAATGACGTTGCCCAGAGCCGAGAGCCGCTCCTCGATGCGCTGGATCCGCACCGCGTCGGGCAGCGAGTTGCGCAGGTGTTGCAGTTCCTGGTCCGTCGTCGTCGTCGGCACGAGGAGGCCCTTTCGGTTGCCGGCCGTCAGGCGGCCGATGATGCGCGTCCCGGCAATCGTCGTCCGGACCGTCGGCACCACGTCTTGGAGCTCTGCCTCGAACACGCTGTAGAAGTTTTCGCTCGCGCCGAGGGCCACCAGGGCGTACGAGTTGGTGAGCGTCGCGAAGACGCCAACTCTGTAGGAAGGGGGGGGAAGGTCAGCATGTGGCAGGCAGATTACGGTCCATTCGAGGTTGAAACATACTCGTTGGAGTTTTCAAATTGAGCTCGGACAGCCATTGTTCTACTATTTCTTGATTCTTGATGCTCGTTCTTGTTCGCGGGGTCGATCTGTGGGTGCGCCTTGAGAAGCAAGGCGGGGGGGGGGGGGGGGGGT